>JAGXOD010001380.1:1305000-1415000 GCA_020368025.1 Brachyhypopomus occidentalis
ATGGACTTTCTATTCACACAGGAACATGGACCAGCACCTCTCAGCCCCAAGGTTGGTGGTGTGGGCTGTATGTTAGCCCTGGTGGTGTGGGGCTGTATGTTAGCCCTGGTGGTGTGGGGCTGTATGTTAGCCCTGGTGGTGTGGGGCTGTATGTTAGCCTGGGTGGTGTGGGGCTGTATGTTAGCCCTGGTGGTGTGGGGCTGTATGTTAACCCAGGTAAGTGTGCAGGTAAATGTGGGTAAGTGATCTCGGTTGTTCAGCTGCGATCAGGATTTTGTGTTGATGAAGTTCTGCTGAGACTTTGGCTCAGCAGTGATGTAATAACCCTGGAGCATATGGCCAAGGTGTGATATATGTCATATTTTAGAACATTCCTGCCAATAAGACTTGGACAGAGTGGAGACACCACAAGAGATCCACTGACATCTTTGCTAACAGAGTCTTTAATTTAGTTCGATTATGATCTTCATGTGCTGTTTTGTCATTAAGTTCGTTATTAGCAGGATTATTAGCATGGTTGCTAAGGGAAGCATTGTTAGGAAAGCTTCACCTGTCCTTCTGAGTCTGGTGCTGTCAGCAAGCAGCGTGTGTCTTCTGAAGAGCGCTAATCGCTGTCCTTTAGTCCTGACGTCGGCTACCATCCTCTGCCCCTCCGCCCTGCAGTAATGCCCCTGCCCCTGGTCCAGGAATAGCTTAGCTCGCCTACCGATGCTACTGCTTGTTGTCTTAATGCAGTTTGGCTATGGGGTGTAGATGCCTACAACCCACATACTATCACCAGCTAGCTTGAACCAGCTTGTTCTGCCCACTTCATTAGGCCCAAATCTGTGTGTGCCAGGGGTGGACATTCCAGGTCCAGAGAGTAAAACTCCTTCCCAGGATTTTACTCCAGCTTGCTGGATTTTCTAATTAGTGCAACCCAGGTAGAATTAGTGGAATCAACACAATCCAGGAAGCCTGAGCAAAATCTGGGTGAGGACTTTTACTTTCTGAACCTGGAATGTCCACCTCTGATTGTCCAATCACAGCAGAGCCTGTATGAATCTGTGCACACTGTGGCATTCAGCCTTGCGGGTAGACACACAGATTCAGTGTTTCTAACTCAGAACCTGTAGCTGAGATGTTTTGTTAATGGATTCTATCCATCTGTCATCATATCGTCCTTCATGATTGCCTTGTTTCTGATCACTGAATGGTGAATGTTGGGCAATTCTCAGCAGGGACACTGGCATGCTGGAGGATGGGGGGTGGATTGGGGTGGATGGGGGTAGATGGGGTGGATGAGGGTGGGATGAGGGTGGAATGAGGGTGGATGAGGATGGATGGGGGTGGATGCTGAGCTGTAGCAGGAAGCTGTAGAGGCATCGTAACTGCTGGGGTATCTGAAACCAAACAGCGTCCCCAGAAGTGCGGTGTTCTGGAACTGCCCCCCGGTGAAGGACTAGAAGGTGATAACACAAGATATGCACAGCAACACTTGGCATACAGACTTTAACTGTACACAAGTTTTCCCCAAAAAGCCCGTGGTTAGTGTGCTCCCAGGCAATAGAGCACTCTTAGAGTATACTGTACTTATACAGGATGCTAGAATGTGGGCGTGTATTGTGTAATGGAGTCCATTACACAATTCTCTCTATTTCTCTCTAGAATTCGAATCTCATAAATTCACAATATTTTATAACATCACAGCACCTAAAGAAGTAGGTAGAAAAATACAAAAATCCATAGAAATACAAAACCTTCTCCAGTGTTTCATGCTAAGCAAGTTCCTAGTCAATGTTAAGAGTACATGCTATCAATTCAAGAGAAGTGATTTTTGTGCTGTCACTGAAGATTATATGACAGTTTTAAAGGCGCCAGACTGTATTGGCACGAGTGTTCTGGAGCAGCTCACCTGCTCAGGTAGGGCGGCGAGTCAGGGGTGAGTCGGCTGAGCGTTCTGAAATGAATCCAGTGTAAATTCTAGAACAAACTGATTTGAGATAATACAGTTTCTCATCTGAGAGCTGTAGTCTGTGAAGAGCATGCTGAGTACTGAAGGCGTGATACATGAGTGTGTGTGTGTGTGTGTGTGTGTGTGATCTGTGGCCTTCAGTATCCACGAGGCAGTCTGTTCCCACTACTGCTGCACCTTAGTGGGGTTTAAAATTAAAACCATTTGCCTGCTGGAATTATGGATTATAGTAGCATCATATTTACTCATGACGGGCTGCCAAGATGGTGGGAGAGGTGTGTATGTAGGGAGAGGAGTGTATGTAGGGAGAGAGGTGTGTATGTAGGGAGAGGTGTGTATATAGGGAGAGAGGTGTGTATGTAGGGAGAGAGGTGTGTATGTACGGAGAAAGGAGTGTATGTAGGGAGAGAGGTGTGTATGTACGGAGAGAGGAGTGTATGTAGGGAGAGGTGTGTATGTAGGGAGAGAGGTGTGTATGTACGGAGAAAGGAGTGTATGTAGGGAGAGAGGAGTGTATGTAGGGAGAGAGGTGTGTATGTACGGAGAGAGGAGTGTATGTAGGGAGAGAGGTGTGTATGTAGGGAGAGAGGTGTGTATGTAGGGAGAGAGGAGTGTATGTAGGGAGAGAGGTGTGTATGTAGGGAGAGAGGAGTGTATGTAGGGAGAGAGGTGTGTATGTAGGGAGAGAGGTGTATGTAGGGAGAGAGGTGTGTATGTAGGGAGAGAGGCGTGTATGTAGGGAGAGAGGTGTGTATGTACAGAGTATGTAGGGAGAGAGGTGTGTACGGAGAGAGGTGTGTAGGGAGAAAGGAGTGTATGTATGAGAGGGAGTAGAGAGGAGTGTATGTAGGGAGAGAGGAGTGTATGTAGGGAGAGAGGTGTGTATGTAGGGGAGAGAGTATGAGTGTATGTGAGAGGTGTGTATGTAGGGAGAGAGGTGTATGTGAGTAGGGAGAGAGGTGTGTATGTAGGGAGAGAGGAGTGTATGTAGGGAGAGAGGAGTGTATGTAGGGAGAGAGGAGTGTATGTAGGGAGAGGTGTGTATGTAGGGAGAGAGGTGTGTATGTAGGGAGAGGAGTGTATGTAGGGAGAGAGGTGTGTATGTAGGGAGAGAGGAGTGTATGTAGGGAGAGAGGTGTGTGTAGGGAGAGAGGTGTGTATGTAGAGAGAGGAGTGTATGTAGGGAGAGAGGAGTGTATGTAGAGAGAGGTGTGTATGTAGGGAGAGAGGTGTGTATGTACGGAGGTATGAGAGGGAGAGAGGAGTGTATGTAGGGAGAGAGGTGTGTGGGAGAGAGAGGTGTGTATGTAGGGAGAGAGGAGTGTATGTAGGGAGAGAGGTGTGTATGTAGGGAGAGAGGAGTGTATGTAGGGAGAGAGGTGTGTATGTAGGGAGAGAGGTGTGTATGTAGGGAGAGAGGAGTGTATGTAGGGAGAGAGGAGTGTATCAGTACTCATAGCACATGTTCAGGAGAAGGCAATATGACCTCCCCCCGACACACGTTCAGGTGAGGGCAGTATCACACACACATACAAATGTTCAGGTGAAGGCAGTATTTCACACACATACACATGCACTCACAGTACCTAAAGGTATGCTTTGTCCTTTTGTACAGATATTTTCGGTGTTTTTTGCATGGGAAACTATCCCCACTATCACTGTACAACTGTAGGAAGCGTGACCATGTCTGACACTTAGCACAGTCCCTAGACTGATGCCTGATGCAAAAGTTTTATGCGCTCAAAACATTTGGTTTCAAGATATTCAGTGGGCAGAAGAAGTTAGTTGATTGGTTCATTGGTTGACTAATTGACTGATTGGTTGATCGAGTTTAGTATTTAGACCTCGCTGTTTATTACAGGTCTGGACATTGTATTTTGTTACCAAACTGTAATAATGGACGAATAAAATTTAACCAGTAGATCTTTTTTTGTTTAATGTCTCGTGAAGAACACATTTTGAAAAGATTTTCTTCATGATTTGATCAAAATCAATGCCCCACTATCAATAGTTACTATTATAATGACCAAATATGTGAAAGATCTTGTGACAGATTATCCCAAAACCCACATGTGAGTCTTTACATTTTGCTTCTTATAATCCACAATCATCTACACTGTTTTTGCTGGATTAAGATGGAGGTTGTTGTTAGTGCACCTTATTTCTGACTGATTAACCTTCTCCCAATAACTAGTCTCCCTATTATCTACAATCAGGCCGATTATGGTAGTATTATCTGCAAATTTCAATTTTACCAGATTTGAACAGATTCATTGTGAAATACCAGATCATTAGTACACAGAGGAAGAAAACAGTGGTAACAGGACATAGCCCTGAGGCACCCCTCTTAACTATGATGTAACATTTTAGATTTTCACTGAAAGTTGAAAGTGCATAGTGATATTCATCATCAGCTGGACCAAGAAAAGAAAAGAAATGATGTACATAATTGCTAGCAAAGTCTACATGTCTCAAAATGTAATAAAGAGCAAGATTAATATTATTGTCAAGTATCTGATTGGCTCAATGAGTGAATTGATATGAATCCAATACTGAGGCTGTATCTGGCTTCAGAGGAATAAGGATAATACGCTCAAATGCCTTCATAGCAACTAAAGTAAATGCTATGGGTCTAAAATCACTCAGTGAAGTGGTTTGGCAGCTTTGGGCCCAGGGTTGATAATTGATTCTTTAAATCATTGTGGCACACTTGTAGAGAAATACTGCAGTGCCCTCATTGGAAACTCCCAAGTTTGTTCTTGACTCTGGCAGCTCTTTGATCTCTTCTCTGTCCAAGTGATGCCTCACAGCTTCAGTCGTATGGAGGCGGGGCTGTGGGGCGGGGCCACGCTGTAAGAGTGCCTCTTTTTTTTGTTTGTTTGGAAATCAAACCTGGATTCTAGTAAACTTTTTGGAAAACAAACAAAAAAAAATGCTATTTTTTTTTTATCAGTTTGGATGCATTAATGTTTGTTTACATAATGTTTTACTCTATTAGGCTTTATTAATAATCTTTAAATACGACATGCTTAACGACATGAGTAAGTTAAGAAAAAAAGGAAGCTAGAACATGAAGCAAATAAATAAATAAACAAAAACCCTAACAGCTAATCTAAATAGTCTCATCAGTGCTCTTAAAAGTGCTTTTATGTTACTAAAAAGTGAAAACTTAGTCTAAAACTAGTCTAAAACTAAGTCTAAAACTTAGCCACGGTAAGAAACGGCTGCCTGGCCTCTCGCTTGTGAGGTAGCAGGCATGACCTGCGTGTTACTGCTGGCGGATCTCAGAGCTCTTCTGGGATAAAGCTTCATAATCAGCTCCTCAAGTTACAGAGTAGCAAGACCATAAAGCCACCTGAAGGTCAGTAAGAGTCTCTTAAAGCCAGTTCTGAAAGACACAGGTAACTGGTGCAGCTGTTGGAGACCAGGTGAGGTATCCCTCAGATGTGGCACATCTCAATCACACGGTGGCTTTCTGGGCATGGACGTCTTTGGCCATGATGAAGAGCATGTTTCACTGTCAGTTGTTGGGAGAATGTCACAGACCCTGGATATATTACATAGAATGCAACTTTGCAGACATTATTTACATGGTTGTTTAAGCTACGGACAGCGCTGAAGGTCCAGGTTGTGGACACTGTAGCCTTCACAGATGCTACATCCCTGAAGCATTTCTGAATTTGTCCTTTCCAGTAACGTGTAATTCAGTTCTGACGTTGTCCAGCTGCAGACTACAGTGAGACTACAGGGTTACATGTCCTCGAGACCATCGAACTAGGAGCTGCTAGACCGTTGAGGGTGGGTAGATGTATTGTCTGTATGTTGATGGAAGGAAATTTATTTAGTTTTTATATATACTGCATACACTCACAAGCCACTTTATTAGGTAGACCTGTCCAACTGCTCATTAACGCAAATCGAATCAGCCAATCGCATGGCAGCAACTCAATGCATTTAGGCATGTAGATATGGCCAAGATGATCTGCTGCAGTTCAAACCAAGCATCAGAATGGGGATGAAAGGTGATTTAAGTAACTTTGAACGTGGCATGGTTGTTGGTGCCAGACGAGTATTTCAAAACTGCTGATCTACTAGAATTTTCACGCACAACCATCTCTACGGTTTACAGAGAATGGTCAGAAAAAGAGAAAATATCCAGTGAGTGGCAGTTCTGTGGGTGCAAATGCCTTGTTGATACCAGAGGTCAGAGGTGAATGGCCAGACTGCTTCGAACTGATAGGACAGCAACAGTAACTAACAGTAAATAACAGTAAGTCGTTACATCTGAGGCATGCAGAAGAGCATCTCTGAATGCACAACACGTTGAACCTTGAGGCGGATGGGCTACAGCAGCAGAAGCCCACACCAGGTGCCACTCCTGTCAGCTAAGAACAGGAAACTGAGGCTACAATTCACACTGGCTCACCAAAATTGGACAATAGAAGATTGGAAAAATGTTGCCTGGTCTGATGAGTCTCGATTTCTGCTGTGACATTCGGATGGTAGGGTCAGAATTTGGCGTCAACAACATGAAAGCATGGATCCATCCTGCCTTGTATCAACGGTTCAGGCTGGTGGTGGTGGTGCAGTGGTGTGGGGGATATTTTCCTGGCATGTCAACGCCACAGCGTACCTGAGTATTGTTGCTGACCATCTCCATCCCTCCATGACCACAGTGTACCCATCTTCTGATGGCTACTTCCAGCAGGATAACGTGCCATGTCATAAAGCGCGAATCATCTTAGACTGGTTTCTTGAACACAACAATGAGTTCACTGTACTCGAATGGCCTCCACAGTCATCAGATCAGAGCACCTATGGGATGTGGTGGAACTGGAGATTCGCATCATGGATGTGCGGCCGACAAATCTGCAGCAACTGCGTGATGCTATCATGTCAATATGGACCAGACTCTCTGAGGAATCTTTCTAGTACCTTGTTGAATCTATGCCACGAAGGATTAAGGCAGTTCTGAAGGCAAAAGGGGGTCCAACCCGGGTCCTAGCAAGGTGTACCTAATAAAGTGGCCGGTGAGTGTATATAGGACCATTCATTTTCATTCATTATCTGTACCGCTTATTCCCGCTAGTCAGGGTCACGGGGGGGCTGGAGCCAATCCCAGCATCTCCGGGCGAAGGCAGGGTACACCATGGGCAGTTCGCCAGTCCACCACATGGCCAACACGCACACACACTCACGGGCAATCTAGAGTGACCAATCAACCTAGGATGCATGTCTTTGGACTGTGGGAGGAAACCGGAGTACCCGGAGAAAACCCACGCAGGCACAGGGAGAACATGCAAACTCCACACAGAGCAGCCCAGACCGAGAATCGAACCCAGACCGCCTTGCTGTGAGGCGACAGTGCTAACCACCACACCACCATGCCGCCTATATAGGACCATTGGATATCTTATTTAGTTCTGGTCCTAGGACTAAACATTGAATATCTAAGTACCACATGATATAGTAGTTGTAGTGCTCTGAAAGAGAAGGTTGAGCAACATACTAATGACCTCACTGGTACTAATGACTTCACTGGGGCTAATGACCTCACTGGTACTAATGACTTCACTGGGGCTATTGACCTCACTGGTACTAATGACTTCACTGGTGCTAATGACCTCACTGGTACTAATGACTTCACTTTGACCTCACTGGTACTAATGACTTCACTGGTGCTAATGACCTCACTGGTACTAATGACTTCACTGGTGCTAATGACCTCACTGGTACTAATGACTTCACTGGTGCTAATGACCTCACTGGTACTAATGACTTCACTGGTGCTAATGACCTCACTGGTTCTAATGACTTCACTGGTGCTAATGACCTCACTGGTACTAATGACTTCACTGGTGCTAATGACCTCACTGGTTCTAATGACTTCACTGGTGCTAATGACCTCACTGGAACTAATAACTTCACATTTGAGATTTTGATTGCCAGGCAGCACATGCTTTGTATATCGTAATTAATATATGCAAGTTGCTCTGATTAGCGTGTCTGTGAGATGCTGAGAATGTAAATATTCATGTTGATATCCATTTGGCACAGAGCATCAGACACTAACCCAGGTTAAATGTTACATTGTGTTTTTACTCATGTAAACACACACAGCCTTTAATGTCTTGGGTGTAGATGGAGTGCTACATATTTCATACAGAATTTCCTTTCCCTTGATGTAAATAATTAATATAAACTAGGAGAACAAAGATAAAATAAAAACTGGTGTGTGCAATGTGATGAATAACTTTTATGGGCTGAATATTTTTGGGTGCACTATTGTAAAACTATGGGTCTTATTTATTGAGTAATAACTGCTTCATTTCATGTAAATCATTGGTCATGTTACATATGATCATTACACTTAACCGTGCACAAAAGCCATCCCTACATTTCCAACAAACACAACTCAGCAAGTGCAGTTCAAACAGACAGATTCTCAGGTCTCTATAAATCTCTTTTTTAAATGTCACACTTTCTCATACTAGAAGGGCTCGTCTTTTAAATTGCAACTAGAGATAATTAGTGGCAAACTAATCCCTATGAAAGCTTCTTTTCTGCTGTATTCCCCGTATCACTGAAAACTGTCTCCCAAAGGCATGTGAGTTTAATTATAATAGTGTGACCAGAGACATTTTCTACTTATATCAGATGATAACAGTAATATCAAGAGGTGTGTGTGTGTGTGTATAAAGGGATGTTCCTTTGCTAGACACAAAACTCTGCCCATCTGCAGACGATGACAGATTGCACATGCGATGCCTTTAAAGACTTTTTCCATCTGCGCCACCAAATGTCGATCAGATGAATCCGAAGTGCCAGGTCATAAAGAATGTCTCTCTTTGCTCTGGTGAAGCCCACAGCTCAATCGATTCTGGCTTTTATGAGCTGAGCACTGATGTCTGGGGAAACAGGATGGGAGTTTTGTGTTCATTCAGTTCCGCCAGAGTGAGTGAGTGGAGGAGAACAAGAGAGAGAGAGAGAGAGAGTGAGTGGAGGAGAACAGAGAGAGAGAGAATGAGTGGAGGAGAACAAGAGAGAGAGAGAGAGTGGAGGAGAAAAAGAGAGAGAGAGAGAGAGAGAGAGGAGGAGAACAAGAGAGAGAGAGAGAGAGTGAGTGGAGGAGAACAGAGAGAGAGAGTGGAAGAGAGAGAGTGAGAGAGAGAGAGAGAGAGAGTGAGTGGAGGAGAACAAGAGAGAGAGAGAGTGAGTGGAGGAGAACAAGAGAGAGAGAGAGAGAGAGAGTGGAGGAGAACAAGAGAGAGAGAGAGTGAGTGTAGGAGAACAAGAGAGAGAGAGAGTGAGTGGAGGAGAACAAGAGAGAGAGAGAGTGAGTGTAGGAGAACAAGAGAGAGAGAGTGAGTGAGTGAGTGGAGGAGAACAAGAGAGAGAGAGAGAGAGTGGAGGAGAACAAGAGAGAGAGAGAGTGAGTGAGTGGAGGAGAACAAGAGAGAGAGAGAGAGAGAGAGAGTGAGTGAGTGGAGGAGAACAAGAGAGAGAGAGAGAGTGAGTGTAGGAGAACAAGAGAGAGAGAGAGAGTGAGTGAGTGGAGGAGAACAAGAGAGAGAGAGAGAGTGAGTGGAGGAGAACAAGAGAGAGAGAGAGTGAGTGAGTGGAGGAGAACAAGAGAGAGAGAGAGTGAGTGGAGGAGAACAAGAGAGAGAGAGAGAGAGCGAGTGAGTGAGTGGAGGAGAACGAGAGAGAGAGAGTGAGTGGAGGAGAACAAGAGAGAGAGAGAGTGAGTGAGTGGAGGAGAACAAGAGAGAGAGAGAGTGAGTGGAGGAGAACAAGAGAGAAAGAGAGAGAGAGTGAGTGAGTGAGTGGAGGAGAACAAGAGAGAGAGAGAGTGAGTGGAGGAGAACAAGAGAGAGAGAGAGAGTGAGTGGAGGAGAACAAGAGAGAGAGAGAGAGAGAGAGAGAGAGTGGAGGAGAACAAGAGAGAGAGAGAGTGAGAGAGAGAGAGAGAGAGGAGGAGAACAAGAGAGAAAGAGAGAGAGAGTGAGTGAGTGAGTGGAGGAGAACAGAGAGAGAGAGAGAGAGTGGAGGAGAACAAGAGAGAGAGAGAGAGAGAGAGAGTGAGTGGAGGAGAACAAGAGAGAGAGAGAGAGAGAGTGAGTGAGTGGAGGAGAACAAGAGAGAGAGAGAGAGAGAGAGAGTGGAGGAGAACAAGAGAGAGAGAGAGAGAGTGAGTGGAGGAGAACAAGAGAGAGAGAGAGAGAGTGAGTGGAGGAGAACAAGAGAGAAGAGAGAGAGAGAGAGAGTGAGTGAGTGGAGGAGAACAAGAGAGAGAGAGTGAGTGAGTGAGAGATTTTTGGCCAACTGCTAAGATATCTGATTCTGCAGACCTGTGTGCTTCTTTGAGTCCTGCTACCTGCGCACACAAGTATTTTCTCTGCCGCCATGCAATTCCTACTCGGCATGCGCCAGGTGGGCTGTCAGCAGGGGGCGCACTGGAGCACGCTTGGTGATCGGCATGGTGCTGCTCTAGAATTAAAGACATATTTTAAAACTCAGATCCTGGACAGGCATTTCAGTGCACAGTTTAGTGTTAATCCTGTTGCCGCTATGGGGAAATGCCTTTGGCTACTGCTCTGACCCCACCGACAGCAGTGCGAAGTTTGGTCCAAATCAGAATTCGATTCGAGTCAAAAGTTCTGGTAATATAAAAGTATTTTTGGAACCCAGGAACGGACCGAAGAAGCGTGTCCCAGTTCTGCTGCACGAGGTGGTCGATGTGCTGTTCCGTGGTACAGTTCACACAGCTGAACACGCCTGTGCTCGTTCTGGAAGGGGAATGAGAGAAAGATCAAGCAGTTACACTGAAACCTTTTCATCAGAATCGTCCTCAATGTGAAACCAGACGAGCTTTACAGTGTGAAGTTTGGATTGCACATGAAATTGGACCCAATTCCGAAAAACCACCTGAGAAGCCCTGACAAGGACCAGCTAACGGAGGCAATATGCAGATGGCGTGAGGGGGCGGAGACTGTAGAGGCTTCGTTCCTCTCTCCCTGTGCGAGTCTTTCAAGCCATGGTCAGAGATTTCAGAAGTACAAACTGGAAGGAGAAGAACCCCCCCCGCCATCGCAGTGTTTTGTGAAGCCAAGGTTTTGACAGCTAATCTTGGGAACACACTGTACTCCCTGCTCGATCGCATGTCTTCCCTTCTCAAACACAGCTGATCGAACTCATTAACTTCCCCACAGTGGAGCAACACTGGCCAGTGGAATATGGTTAAGAAGGCTTTGACTTTAATGACTACGTATACGGTCGGGCGCAGGGGCCTTTAGTGAGAATCCACTGGCTTTGCTCAGAAAACAAGAAACAGGCAATAATATACTATACTATTAATGGTCATGTTAATGTCAGACAAACCCACCCCCACCCACCACCACCTTTTCAAACCGCTGACTATAGCTTTAAAAGGATCTTGTGCCTTGTTCTACAGGGAATACACCTCTGACAGACATCACCTTAATCAGACCAAGAGCAATCAATGCTTCTGCTTACCTGTGATTGGCCAATTTAACTCCTCACCATGGATACTCTTTGCTGTCCTCCAATTAGATGACCCAAGGAGGCGTGAACTAAGAGACGTAAGAGGTCACAGTGAAGGTTGTAGCAGGGCAGGTTTTACCTTTAACTGTGAATTGTGTTTTGTACTTGAGCACATTTGAATATTGAATATCTGGATGATTACTTATGCATTTGTTTGTTTGTTTATTTATTGACTAAGATAATGAGCAGTTAAAGGTTCTGCTATTAATTTTGTAAAAGGGAAATTGGAGAAAATATTTTTGTGAAGGTTAATTAAGTAAAATTGATTTAGCTGAGACTCTTTTGTAGTGTTCTGGCATCTGTGTTTTTCCATCCAGTTTTCCATCCACCCTGTTGTATATAAAACCTGAAGATTTTATCTTAAAAATGCTGTAAACGAGTGTCAGAAAGAGAGAAAGAGTAATAAGTCTTGTGATGTTGGGTGCCACTCTTTATGGAAAACACACACACACACATACACACACACACACAGAACAGTTTGATAGAAGGGCATCAGGACGCTGATGTGTCAGGGAGATTTGACTCATGATCATGAGGGAGTACACACACACACACACACACACACATAACACTCCCAGCCTCTCCTACACACACATTCTTTTACTTGCACATATTATATTTAAGGCATTAGCTTACTCAGCCATAACCTTAAATGCTTACAAATGTATCAAACAGCTTTACAAATAACTGTTGATTCTGCTCTAAAATATGAATAGATGTATTTGTCTGGATACTGATATCATCATATTGACATTTTGTCAGTGCATTGGTGTGTGACTGGACTCCTCCATGCGTTGCTGTGCAGTATCTAGGGAACCAGTATCTGGTTTTCTAGGGAAACCAGGGGCTTGACTCAGAATGTTGGGGGTGTATTTAAAGGCTGGTGCATGGTGGTATGAGAGCAGGAGCACAGTCTAGCACAGGGTTGTCTCTCCCCAAACTCCCCCACTACAGGAGCAGGAGCACAGTCTAGCACAGGGTTGTCTCTCCCCAAACTCCCCCAGTACAGGAGCAGGAGCACAGTCTAGCACAGGGTTGTCTCTCCCCAAACTCCCCCACTACAGGAGCAGGAGCACAGTCTAGCACAGGGTTGTCTCTCCCCAAACTCCCCCACTACAGGAGCAGGAGCACAGTCTAGTACAGGGTTGTCTCTCCCCAAACTCCCCCAGTACAGGAGCAGGAGCACAGTCTAGTACAGGGTTGTCTCTCCCCAAACTCCCCCAGTACAGGAGCAGGAGCACAGTCTAGCACAGGGTTGTCTCTCCCCAAACTCCCCCACTACGGGAGCAGGAGCACAGTCTAGCACAGGGTTGTCTCTCCCCAAACTCCCCCAGTACAGGAGCAGGAGCACAGTCTAGTACAGGGTTGTCTCTCCCCAAACTCCCCCAGTACAGGAGCAGGAACACAGTCTAGCACAGGGTTGTCTCTCCCCAAACTCCCCCAGTACGGGAGCAGGACCACAGTCTAGCACAGGGTTGTCTCTCCCCAAACTCCAGGAGCACAGTCTAGTACAGGGTTGTCTCTCCCCAAACTCCCCCAGTACAGGAGCAGGAGCACAGTCTAGTACAGGGTTGTCTCTCCCCAAACTCCCCCACTACAGGAGCAGGAGCACAGTCTAGCACAGGGTTGTCTCTCCCCAAACTCCCCCACTACGGGAGCAGGAGCACAGTCTAGCACAGGGTTGTCTCTCCCCAAACTCCCCCAGTACAGGAGCAGGAACACAGTCTAGCACAGGGTTGTCCTGACCTAAACTCCCAAAGTGTTTTACCTGCTCTTTCACTACTGCTTCAAAACCCCTGAATAATCAATGCTTGGTGGATATATTGAATCAACAGCTGCATTTTGAAATGAATTAATAATTATTTTATTAATACATCCATTTATATCGGGTGCACTTGTTTGTGTGTGTGTGGCTAGTGAATGTGAATGGAAGTGAATACAGTTTTCTCACTTGGTTTCAGTGCTTTTCTTGGAACTCACTGAAAGCCTCTGAAACCAAATGCTGGCTGTGGACCGTCCGTGAACGTTGGAGCAAATGGAAGCAGTCGGGTTGTTTACTGTGGAGTTTGGCAGGGGCCTCCGTCCCCAGAAGCAGCTCCGGTCATCAGCAATCTGGCCATCTCCGTCCTCCGAGTCTGAGTAATCGGACTCGACCTTCAGGCTCTTGCCTGTGTGACTGGTGCGGTGCTACGGCAACCCGTGACTTCTGTGATGGGACCGGTGGTGCCTCCTCCTCAGGCTCGGGTGGAGCGCCGCGGAGATGGTACCCTGCGCTGCGTCCCACGCAGAAATGTCATGGCTGCAGATTAGCCACTGTTAACATAAATTGCCAGTCACAAATAGCCATTTATATAAAAAAAAACTGTGCAAACAGTGTGAAGTAACAGTAATCTGTAATCTGTAATCTGTTTCCTGTATGGCTTCAGGGCGAGTCTGAATCTGAAACAAAACAGACGTCTCATTCATCAGGGGCTTCCTTGGAAACTCCAGTAGAAAACAGGCACTATCCTCTTTTCTACTGGAGTTTCCAAGGAAGCCCCTGATGACTCTGTTCTTTGTTAGATTACCCCATACACAGTGATTGGCTCCATGTTTGATCCCATGATCATCAGAGGGGATTCATTGGTGGTTCTCTAATGGATCTATTCAAGTTTCCAGTAGGATCTCACAAGTGCAGGTTGGTTTTCCTGTATTTCCTCATTTGTAAGAAATCCAGTAAGAAATCCATTTGTAAGAAAGTCACACTTGCTGAATTCAACTATCACAATAATAATAATAAACTACATGTTTAAGGTTGGGTGGATTTGTTTTGCATGAGGTGTAGTCAGACCCTGCTGTTCAAACGCTATGTTGGTATATGTTGTAAACTGAAGGTGCCCAGTTTGGACAGTGTTAACATCCCAGTGAGACAGTGTGGCACCACGTGTTTTAGCCTTTAGTCTTCTGGGAGGACTTTGTAGTGTGTCTTCAGGGACTTGGGTCCACTCAGTCAAAAGAGGTCAGGCACTGATATTAGATGAGATCGCCTGGCTCACAATCGGCTTTCCAGTACATACCTCAACCCATACCTCAATCCATACCTCAATCCATACGTCAATCCATACGTCAATCCATACCTCAATCCATACCTCAATCCATACCTCAATTCATACCTCAATTCAGAGCTCTGTGTAAACTGAAACCAGGTCTATATGGACCTTGCGAAGGGGCACAGTGCCATGCTGGACCAGGGTGATGTCTTCCCCAAACTGTCACCACAAAGTCAGAAGTGTATAATCATCCAAAATGTCTTCGTATGCTGTAACATTACCCTTCACTGGAACTAAGGGGCCCATCCCAAACCCTGAGCATCAGCCCCAGACCAACATCCCTCCCGGTATTTACTGTGAATTTTGGTGGACTGTGTTCTTGCAACGTCGATCAACCCCAGCTCCGCCCATCAGAGCACACGTTTGCGCCGTCCCAGAGTGCACTGGTGCTGTGGTGTGCGCTGCGCCAGCACTCAGCGCTGTGCGTGTGATCTGGGGGGGCGTGCGGCTGCTCCACCAGCGGTGAGAAGCTCCCGCCACTGCTCTGAAGCTGCTGTTGCTCCCAGAGGCGCTGAAGGACTCTGTAGAGGGTGGAGCTACAGTGGGCAGATGGTGTTTATGTGCTACACGCTTCAGCACACGTCCTGCTCACAGGGTTCCTGTGGTCCGATGCTTCATGGATGAGCTGTAGCTCCTGGAAACTTCCATTTCATCATAGTAGCACTGGCGGGTGGCCCGGGGCAGATCAAGCAGGGCAGAAATATCATGCCCTATCTGGGGGCAAAGGTGTCATCCCATGTTTAAGCTCACTATGCTCTTCTGTCTGATCTGCCCTTCTACCAGTGTTGGTCTATGGAGGCTGCATGGGCCTATTTATCCACTGTGTTGCCAATGGCCAAACAGTGTATTATCACTGTGTTGGTGAACCGAGTCAATTGTAAACTGAATTTGTATTAAACTGTGTTGCTGTATACAAGTCACCATACAGCTTCACTGCCACAGATCGCTCTGTAACAGGCAGGTGGAGTTATCTGAACTAACCTGAGCATCCACCACAGCATCCACCACAGCATCCACCACACCTGCTGGTTATTTTCCTCCCAAGCCTAACACATCTGCTCCAGGTAACTGAGGCAATGAAGACCTTCTGGACCATCTGGACCATCTGAAACTGATGGTCTGCCATGTAGGTTCTCCTTGTAGGCTGCCATGACTTAATCAAACATGAATGGCTTATAGGCGCTTCAACAGTTTTGGCTTAACAGGAATATAAAATATTTATAGAAGGTTTTTAGAAAAACAACATAGTGTCTGTTTTGCTGTTCCTATTTCTCTTTGTACTCATCTCTCTCTCTCTCTCTCTCTCTCTCTCATTGCTCTGTCTCTCCATTCTCATTAACATGCTGTAGCTCATGGTCATTATCACTGACTTGCTGAGGGTATAATTGGAGGTGGATTAACAGGTGAACTGGCCGGGCAAAAGGCTGCAATGTGAAGCACTTCCGCAGTAATGAACCTGTCTGTTAGGGCCCATATACTTCATGGTGATACCATCACGGGAACAGGCAGCCTTCAACCAACGAGCTTAGGCAGTCTTACTGTTACACATGATGTACAGCCGCACTGACGCCTGCTTCTGCTACGTTCCCGTCACCTCCCTCTCCCTCTCTCTCTGTCTCCCCCTCTCTCTCTCTCCCTCTCTCTGTCTCCCCTCTCTCTCTCCCTCTCTCTCTCTCTCTCTCTCTCTCTCTCTCTCTCTCTCTCTCTCTCTCTCTCTCTCTCTCTCTCTCTCTCTCCCTGTCTCCCTCTCTCTCTCCCTGTCTCCCTCTCTCTCTCTCTCTCTCTCTCTCTCTCTCTCTCCCTCTCTCTCTCTCTCTCTCCCTGTCTGTCTCTCTCTCTCTCTCCCTGTCTCCCTCGCTCTGTCTCCCTCTCTCTCTCTCCCTCTCTCCCTCTCTCCCTCTCTCTCCATCTCTCTCTCTCCCTGTCTCCCTCTCTTTCTCTGTCTCTCTCTTTCTCTTCATCTCCCTCTCTCTCTCCCTGTTTCCCTCTCTCTTTCTCCACCTCCATCCCCCTCTCCCTTCCTCCAGATATAAAGTTCAATTAAAGCGTTGCCATTGCAAAAGACTTTTGTAAATAATAAATTGGACGTAGAAAGAAATCTAATTGCCATTTCAGACATGTAGGATTTTGATATGATATCTGATCTGCATCAGATGTGCAAAAGCTTATACAGTAATTTGCTTACGATTTCTGGACCAGATCACAGTAAAACATTCATTTAAAGCAACAGTCACCCCAGAATGCTGAGAACACAGAAGTCTAATTAGGGCTGGCAGACATACATCTCATACCTCCTCTGTCTAAAAACTCTAAATCCTGAATGAGAAGCTCAGAACAGGCCTTACTGGTTTGATGTCGTTTGTCAGATGCTCTTACCCAGATTGATTTACATATTTGTCAGTATAGACAGATCCCAGGAATTAGCACCTTAAGTTAGCAGCACCCTGTGCTGTCTGCTCGGCCAGGTGAACCGCTATAGATGGAGACGCTTTCTGTCTCATTACAGCACATCAGGGTGGGAAATCGAACTACACGCGTTTCCACTGCCAGACCAGAGGCAACGTTGCTTGGTGGCTGAGCTGGAATTAAACTCCGGTCCTAAACCCTCTAGAAACAGCTCGAGTTGTGTCCCCTGGGAGACCACTGTGTAGTGGGTCCTGCTCAAACGCCAGTATTCCAGCTGTTACACACATTGTTTGGGATGTATTTAACCTTTTTGTGTTCCTACAAATCATTACTGAGACTTCTGCCAGTAAAGTCCAAGCTCTAAAAAGTATCTCTCTCTCTCTCTCTCTCTCACCCACACACACACACACACACATAATGGCAATTGAATTATGAAGTCAAAATAATTAAGTCATAATAGTATCAGTATGGGTACAATGCGTTCTGTCTCTTGGACATAAAAACCCTCTAATCAGCACAATCAGAGACAGCTGAGCAGACTGGCCGGCTGACACAGGCTGACTGACTCAGCACAGAACACAGTAATTTAATTCTCACGTCCCTGCTCCCTGTGGAACCGTCAAATACGGGTTCAAATATCCTTGTTCGTGCCCACCACAAGAAAACCCGAGACGACTGCGCCGCATCTCGCCATCGAGCTGACGTGACAGTTTCAGTTCCACAGCTTCGCCTCTTGATGGCGCTGCTTTTGGGAGCTAGCAGGCACCGCCGTCTTATTTACAATTAGCATGCATGTCGCCAAGAGGCTCAAATCAGCAATACCAATCAGTCCCACGCTGGGCTAGAATCGCGGCACGACACAGCCGACGTCTCTGCACTCATTCATTGTGTGCAGAGTTAAGCGGACCCGGCAGGAGTCCCGTTAACTCTGTGACTGCAGGCTACAGCGAGAAGCGAATAGACTCCCCGCAAACCCGTATGATTTAATCCTCGCGTCCTGGCGAGCCATTTCAACAGGTGCATTTTCCATGTAGCCTCGATTTCTACGCCATGCCTTACCTACATAAACGGAATGATGGCCTTTAATAGCCCTGAATAGAGCGTGGCCGCCTGCTTTAGCATGTCGGTTCTCTGAAGAGAAACGGACGGAGTAAGTCGTGTCAGTCTTTTCTTTTTGCAAAAGTAGTGCTACTTAAGACTTATTCTCAGAGTTTAGACCTGTGTCCCCTCATCCCACAACCCAGACCAGCCCACAGAGAAGCCCAATTACTGTGTGCGGTATAGGTTGCCTGGAAACTCAATATTAATTAGTGAGCCCGAAGCACGAGAGTGAGGTGGAGAGGTTGGGGAACTTAGATAAGTATTCGATGGGCACTGGGGACACAATGGTAAAAAAAGAGGTTCATCAGAGAAATTTTAATTAGTCTACTGTTCATCGTGACAAGTTGCTAAAGGCTTTGAGATTTCTAAAGTTTTCACGAGTTCTAATGGTTTATAATGACATTTCAGAGCAGCGGAGGGAGAGAGCTGGACTATGTCTGGGGTTAAACTGCTCTGTGCATGCCGATGACTTCCTGGACCCAGTGCGATAAAGCTCAGATTCAACAAGTACATTTTTATATGTGTTTGTACAACGGTCACACTTAGCTTGAAAAAAAGCGGTGTGGTTTTGTCTTTTATGCCGCTCCTGAACCTGCTCACATAGACTCAGCCGGAGCGTAGGCTACACCATTTCGCATGCAGTTTTTTTTTTAATTGGGTCTGAAAGGTTGACATCCACTTACTTTGGCACCGTCGTACGTTTCGATGCTTTTACGACTCGTCCTGATTATATTTAACCGATGACTCACCACTTCTAGGGAGCCTCGCGACCCCCCCCCACACACACACACACACACACGCACACGCACCATGACTAAGCGCAAACTGGTGGAGAGGGAACGGTGACAAGCAGCGCGGGTGTAGAAGATCGACCCACTTCCGCAGATAACAACAACACCGCGGCGCGGCGTATCTCGGCTGCGCAGCGCTCCGTACTCACGGCAAATAAACTTCCCACGTCGGCTAGGGTTTTAATCTTATTTGGCAACCCCGTGCGCGCGCCGCTCCGGCGGGTTCTCTAAAGACAGATAACAGGAGGCGAGGTGGCTCATTGAACTGGGCTGCAAGAGACAAGAATTATTAGCCTACGTCGTACGCCCGCAATCGACACAGGCTAGCGGCAAGGTGATGATCACGACATGGGCCTACTGTGTTTGTGTTCTAAAGCATGCTGTAGACGCTGACATCTGAATATACACCCTTGTAGTAATAGAAACACTTTAATGAGTCGGTACATTTAAAGAGTTTGGGTGAGATTGGTGCTACACAGGAGGGCAGTGCAGAAGACTGAATAGGTAGACCAATAAAGTAATGGAATATGTGTTAGAATGATATATTTATGCAAAAGGACGGGGTGTATAACACTACCAATATCAGAATATGCTAATGTGTAGTGCAAGTTCAGATTGCTAGTGCTATTCGGGCAATGAGAGTACTAACGATGGGTTGCATAGCCAATAACACAATGGCATGTATAATAAACTAACAAACTAATAGACCAGGAGTCTATTTGGTAATTGGTCATAATCTCACATGGTCAGATTTTATGCGAGGTATCTGTGAAAGTTCCAGGTTTATTTTCCTTCATCATAGCGTTGAAGTTGCTCTTGCTGTTGACGTAGCTCCTCTGCGTCCAATAGGCATCAGCAGTTTACTGAAAGAATGAATAAACATAGACGTTTAATTAGCATATTACAGTATTGCATTTCTCATGTCCTTTGCTTTTGGTCATATCCAATTAGCCGTGTTAATGACACAGCCAGTATAGCTTCCTGCTATCAGCAGGCTGTCTTTATTATAATGTCTTTGCCTAATAGCTCGACGCATGTATAGTAAATACTGTGCAGTGATTGGTGGTTTGGGCTCTGTGGTTGTGTATGGGGACTGTTTAAGCTCGGCAGGTCTAATTGCAGATCCTTCACCTCGTGACTTACTGACCGTGAACCTCTGAACCTCCACAGCTGGCAGTGTGTGTGTGTGTGTGTGTGTGGTGTCTGTGTGTGTGCAAGTGTGCATGGTGCCTGTGTGTGTGTGTGGTGTCTGTGTGTGTGTGTGTATGGTGTCTGTGTGTGCATGGTGTCTGTGTGTGTGTGTCTGTGTGCATGGTACCTGTGTGTTTGTGTAGTGTCTGTGTGTGTGTGCATGGTGTATGTTTGTGTGTATGGGTGTATGGCACCTGTGTGTTTGTGTAGTGTCTGTGTGTTCATGGTGTCTGTGTGTGTGCAATCTGCCTATGTGTGTGCATGGTGTGTGTGTGTGCATGGTGTCTATGTGTGTGCATGGTGTCTATGTGTGTGCATGGTGTCTGTGTGTGTGCATGGTGTCTGTGTGTGTGCATGGTGTGTGTGTGTGTGCATGGTGTCTGTGTGTGTGCATGGTGCCTATGTGTGTGTGTGTGCATGGTGCCTATGTGTGTGCATGGTGTGTGTGTGTGTGTGTGCATGGTGTCTGTGTGTGTGCATGGTGCCTATGTGTGTGTGTGTGTGTGTGTGTGTGTGTGTTGTCTGCATGGTGTCTGTGTGTGTGCATGGTGCCTATGTGTGTGTGTGTGTGCATGGTGTCTGTGTGTGTGCATGGTGTCTGTGTGTGTGCATGGTGCCTGTGTGTGTGTGTGTGCATGTGTGTGTGTGTGTGTGTGTGTGTGTGTGTGTGTGCATGGTGTGTGTGTGTGCATGGTGCCTATGTGTGTGTGTGTGTGTGCATGGTGTCTGCTGTGTGTGTGTGTGTGTGTGTGTGTGTGTGTGTGTGTGTGCATGGTGTGTGTGTGTGTGTGTCTGTGTGTGTGTGTGTGTGTGCATGGTGTCTGTGTGTGTGTGTGTGTGCATGGTGTGTGTGTGTGTGTGCATGGTGTCTGTGTGTGTGTGTGTGCATGGTGTCTGTGTGTGTGTGTGTGTGCATGGTGTCTGTGTGTGTGTGTGTGTGTGTGTGTGTGTGTGTGTGTGTGTGCATGGTGCCTATGTGTGTGTGTGTGTGCATGGTGCCTGTGTGTGTGTGTGTGTGTGTGTGCATGGTGTCTGTGTGTGTGTGTGTGTGCATGGTGTCTGTGTGTGTGGACGGGGGTCAAACGAACTGTGAGCACTTGGTCGTAAAGAAAAGAAAAAAACTCTCCCCAGTCGCTGGTTGCAAATGGAATCGATTGAGTGTGTGCGCTAAAAATAGCCTCCGAGCCAGGAGCGCGTGCTGGAGTGACCGGCTGGGAGCCAAGAGAGAGCGCAGAGATCAATGCTGACAGGACCAAACGAACAGCAGAGACGCACGTTTCCCCAAGGCACCCGGCATTAGAAGCGCCAGCGTGGTGGGCGAACAGCTCCCCCAGTGGCTGACCGCAGTACTGCTCAAGCTGTCTACAACGCAGTGGTTGAACTGTGTTCGGGCCCAGTTGGATGGCGTTTCTGCCCAAAAAGTGACATGCAATACACGAGGCAGGCAGTGCAGTGACCTGCCTTATTACCTCCCGTACCATCCAACATGGAGAAGGAGCGGCAGGCTCAGGTTCGCAACCTAATGCATTGTCATACTGTATTTTCATGCCGTCCCAATATCCCATAAGTCAACATGGTGCGACGTGGTCCAAGTGACTCAGCAACTTTTAGCTCTTTGCCTGCAGATAAAGGCTCATTAAGCTAAAAGCTTTACTGGCCTGTCCAGACTTCCTGCCTTTTCTAAACCAATAATGTCCACTCGTTCCTCCTCCTGTCTAGTGAACAAGGGAGAAGGGGACATTTGTCTGATTGAACCTCCAGTCTGACCCCTGAACCCACAGCGATGAGTGATCTTTTGTATTTGGGGGAGGGTGTATGTGTCGTGGCTGTATGTGGATGTATGCATGTGGGTCTGGGTGTATGTGTGTGGGTGTGTGTGTGATGTGTGGGTGTACGTGTGTGTGGATGTGTGTGTGTGCGTGGGTGTATATGTGTGTGTGTGTGTGTGTGTGTTGGTGGGCCTGAGGGATGATGAGTTTGGTCATGTTTGTAAACAAAGCCACTGCCTCCTTCTGCAAGGACAACAATCACAAGCTGCTTGTGTTAATGCAACACTGGGAGGAGTTAAACTGGTGTCTAATGTGAGTAACATCACTTTACATGAAGCAAATTAGGGGTGAAAATATGCATTTATCACGTTTGAACTGAATGTAATTCAATTGTCCTTCAATCTCAGTACATTGTTCTCATGACAAATTTCGGGCAGTCATGGTCTGGTGGGTGAAGGGTCGTGGGTTCGATTCCCAGGCCTGACAATGACTGACTTAACTTACCCCAACTGATTTAATTCATCTATCTTGTGCATTTTTGATGGATGGTTACATTGTGTGTGTGATTTCAGTAACATTAGTGTTGATGGTGACAGTAACATTTGGTGGAGTAACATCAGTGATGATGGTGGAGTACAGTATACCTCCTGACATTAGAGATGATAGTGGAGTAACATTAGTGATGATGCTGGAGTAACATTAGTGTTGATGGTGGAGTAACATTAGTGTTGATGGTGGAGTAACATTAGTGATGATGGTGGAGTAACATTAGTGATGATGGTGGAGTAACATTAGTGTTGATGGTGGAGTAACATTGATGAAGTATACCTGAAGTGGAGTAACATTAGTGATGATGGTGGAGTAACATTAGTGTTGATGGTGGAGTAACATTAGTGATGATGGTGGAGTAACATTAGTGATGATGGTGGAGTACAGTATACCTCCTGACATTAGAGATGAAAGTGGAGTAACATTAGTGATGATGGTGGAGTAACATTAGTGTTGATGGTGGAGTAACATTAGTGATGATGGTGGAGTAACAGTATACATTAGAGATGAAAGTGGAGTAACATTAGTGATGATGCTGGAGTAACATTAGTGATGAGTAACATTAGTGATGATGGTGGAGTAACATTAGTGATGATGTAACATTAGTGTTGATGGTGGAGTAACATTAGTGATGATGGTGTGGATAACATTAGTGTTGATGGTGGAGTAACATTAGTGATGATGATGGAGTAACATTAGTGATGATGGTGGAGTAACATTAGTGATGGAGTAACATTAGTGATGATGGTGGAGTAACATTAGTGATGATGGTGGAGTAATGAATATCGAGTGACATTAGAGATGATGGTGGAGTAACATTAGTGATGATGGTGGAGTAACATTAGTGATGATGGTGGAGTAACAGTATACCTCCTGACATTAGAGATGATGGTGGGAGTAACATTAGTGATGATGGTGGAGTAACATTAGTGATGATGGTGGAGTAACATTAGTGATGATGGTGGAGTAACATTAGTGTTGATGGTGGAGTAACATTAGTGATGATGGTGGAGTAACATTAGTGATGATGGTGGAGTACAGTATACCTCCTGACATTAGAGATGAAAGTGGAGTAACATTAGTGATGATGCTGGAGTAACATTAGTGTTGATGGTGGAGTAACATTAGTGTTGATGGTGGAGTAACATTAGTGATGATGGTGGAGTAACATTAGTGATGATGGTGGAGTACAGTATACCTCCTGACATTAGAGATGATGGTGGAGTAACATTAGCATTAGTGATGATGGTGGAGTAACATTAGTGATGATGGTGGAGTAACATTAGTGATGATGGTGGAGTAACATTAGTGTTGATGGTGGAGTAACATTAGTGATGATGGTGGAGTAACATTAGTGATGATGGTGGAGTACAGTATACCTCCTGACATTAGAGATGAAAGTGGAGTAGTAACATTAGTGTTGATGGTGGAGTAACGTTGATGGTGGAGTAACATTAGTGATGATGGTGGAGTAACATTAGTGTTGATGGTGGAGTAACATTAGTGATGATGGTGGAGTAACATTAGTGTTGATAGTGTTGATGGTGGAGTAACATTAGTGATGATGGTGGAGTAACATTAGTGTTGATGTTGGAGATAACATAGTGTTGAGTGTAACATTTGATGGATGATGGTGGAGTAACATTAGTGATGATGGTGGATGTGTAACATTAGTGATGATGGTGGAGTAACATTAGTGATGATGGTGGAGTAACATTAGTGTGATGAGTCCTGTAACATTAGAGATGATGGTGGAGTAACATTAGTGATGATGGTGGAGTAACATTAGTGATGATGGTGGAGTAACATTAGTGATGATGGTGGAGTAACATTAGTGATGATGGTGGAGTAACATTAGTGATGATGGTGGAGTGGAGTAACATTAGTGTTGATTCTGACATTAGAGATGAATGTGGAGTAACATTAGTGATGATGGTGGAGTAACATTAGTGATGATGGTGGAGTAACATTAGTGATGATGGTGGAGTACAGTATACCTCCTGACATTAGTGATGATGGTGGAGTAACATTAGTGTTGATGGTGGAGTAACATTAGTGATGATGGTGGAGTAACATTAGTGATGATGGACATTAGTGATGATGGTGGAGTAACATTAGTGATGATGGTGGAGTAACATTAGTGTTGTGTAACATTAGTGATGATGGTGGAGTAACATTAGTGATGATGGTGGAGTAACATTAGTGATGATGGTGGAGTAACATTAGTGTTGATGGTGGAGTAACATTAGTGTTGATGGTGGAGTAACATTAGTGATGATGGTGGAGTAACATTAGTGATGATGGTGGAGTACAGTATACCTCCTGACATTAGTGTTGATGGTGGAGTAACATTAGTGATGATGGTGGAGTAACATTAGTGATGATGGTGGAGTAACATTAGTGATGATGGAGTACAGTCCTGACATTAGTGATGATGAAGTAACATTAGTGATGATGTGGAGTAACATTAGTGATGATGGTGGAGTAACATTAGTGTGATGGTGATGTTGATGGTGGAGTAACATTAGTGATGATGGTGGAGTAACAGTATAGTGACATTAGAGATGGTGGAGTAACATTAGTGATGATGGTGGAGTAACATTAGTGTTGATGGTGGAGTAACATTAGTGATGATGGTGGAGTAACATTAGTGATGATGGTGGAGTAACATTAGTGATGATGGTGGAGTAACATTAGTGATGATGGTGGAGTAACATTAGTGTTGATGGTGGAGTAACATTAGTGATGATGGTGGAGTAACATTAGTGATGATGGTGGAGTAACATTAGTGATGATGGTGGAGTACAGTATACCTCCTGACATTAGAGATGAAAGTGGAGTAACATTAGTGATGATGCTGGAGTAACATTAGTGTTGATGGTGGAGTAACATTAGTGATGATGGTGGAGTAACATTAGTGATGATGGTGGAGTATACTATTAGTGATGATGGTGGAGTATACTATTAGTGATAGTATTTTTTATATAGTATTTTTTATATAGCTCCTGATATTAGTGACAGTATTGTTATAAACCTCTTGACCTTAGTGATAGTATTGTCATAAACCTTTAATGTCACATTAGTGATAGTATTGTTATAAACCTATACTATCACATTACTGATAGTATTTTTATAAAACTCCTGACATTAGTGATATTATTGTTATAACCCCCCTGACAATAGTGTTAGTATTGTTATAACCCCCCTGACAATATTTATAATCTTGTAAAAAACCTCCTGACATTAGTGATAGTATTGTCATATATTTTATATGTGTTGTCATATCTTCTAGCCTGTTGTGTGAGGCTTAGGAAGGTTAGGAAGGTTATGAGTTAGGAGTTATGAGTTATGAGTTCCTTGTTAGCATCTTTTCAAGCACATCACAAAAACTAATTGTATTTATTTTTAAGAGCTGTGTGTAATTTATTAAATGATTCTGCTTCCAACATTTTTGCCTAATGTTTCAACTACGCTGTGAGGAATCCTGGTTGTGTGTTCTGGGTTCAGTGTGTTAGATGTGTCCGGTGTGCTGGGACAGACATGCAGGCAACCATATGGTAGAGGTGCAGCCTGTGTTCACACACAGCTCTAATATGGAGGCTGGGTGGGCGTTGTGTCCAAAATCACATATATACTGTTGGAATGCTGTGAACTCTGCTCTAGAAATGCTCTAGAAAGAATTCTAGAATGTTCTAGAAAGTCTGAGCTTTGTGACAGTGCTCGCTCATAAACTAATCATTGGTTAGAGCACTCATTTGCATAATGCAGCCTTCTGCTCTGCCCATATTGTAATGGCCAGTACCGCGATAGCGATTAAGCATCTTCAGCCTATGAGTGCAAGTGAGACAGCTTAGATACATCTTAGAGGAACTGCATGAAGTCTGCACTGTATAAACTGGAGCAGTCACACAGCAAAAAAATTTGCTACTTTTTATAAAGCAATGGTAGGGGGTACATGAATATTAATGTGTTTATATCAGGGGTGGGGGGGTTTCAACAAAAATGTGTTTACTGTGATATCAAGCAGTAGTTGGACGCGTTTCTGATGTATTCTGATTGACTCTTGAAAATCTGCAGCAGGATTCCATGGAACAGACTGTTTCAGTCAGAGCAGAGTGGAGACTCTGGAAACACTTTCACAGCTGTTTGTACATTTAACGAGCCAAAGTACAAATGAAAATGACCAGAAATTGTGTTTAACTTGGATATTGAACCTAAAACGAAAAATGATAGTTTTACAAGTTCTTCCCTCTGTAGGCTTGTTTGCCAAGTGGGTCCTTGAAGCTCCACTACACGTGGGCCTGGCTGGGCTCTGAGATTCCCGTGTCTGTACTGTGTGTGGCAGGTCGTGACCTGATCCTGTGTGTCTTCCCCTCAGGGTACGGTCACGCGGCTCCGGGCACGGACGCGGGGAAGGCCTTCTGCATGTTCTACGCCGTACTGGGAATCCCGCTGACGCTGGTGATGTTCCAGAGCCTTGGAGAACGCATGAACACCTTCGTCAAGTACCTGCTCAAGCGCATCAAGAAGTGCTGTGGCATGCGCATCACCGAGGTCTCCATGGAGAACATGGTGACGGTGGGTTTCTTCTCCTGCATGGGCACCCTGTGCATCGGCGCGGCCGCATTCTCGCACTACGAGGACTGGAGCTTCTTCCAGTCGTACTACTACTGCTTCATCACGCTCACCACCATTGGCTTCGGGGACTTCGTGGCCCTGCAGAAGAACCGAGCCCTGCAGAGGAAGCCTCTGTACGTGGCCTTCAGCTTCATGTACATCCTGGTGGGGCTGACGGTGATCGGCGCCTTCCTGAACCTGGTGGTGCTGCGCTTCCTCACCATGAACAGCGAGGACGAGCGGCGGGACGCGGAGGAGCGCGCCTCGCTGGCCGGGAACTGGAGCAGCACGGTGGTGCACGTCCAGGAGGGGGCGTCGGCGAGGGGCCGGCGCGAGCGGCGCGAGAGGCACGAGCAGCAGTCACGGTTCAGGTCGGAGGTTGCCGACCTGCAGTCGGTGTGTTCGTGCATGCGCTACCGCTCGCACGAGTTCGGGAGCTCGGCAGCCCTCGCGCTGGGGCCCGAGGGAGGAGGGGGAGGAGGAGGAGGAGGAGGAGGAGGAGGAAGAGGTGGCGTGGGCGTGGGTGGAAGGGCGTTTGCACACCAGAACTCTTTCAGCTGCCAGCTGAGCCCACCTCAGTACTTCCACTCAGCAGTGACGTACCGCATCGAGGAGATCTCACCCAGCACGTTGAAGAACAGCTTCCTGCCCTCCCCCATCAGCTCCGTGTCACCCGGCCTGCACAGCTACACGGACAACCTCCGCCTCATGAGACGGCGCAAATCCGTCTGAACCCGCTGGTCCACCAGCCTTGGCCCCAACACTGGCCCCGCCCCAACACTGGCCCCGCCCCAACACCGGCCCCGCCCCTGCCCTGGACTCTGGCTTTTGCCCACATACTTCTTCCCTTTTTCAATTAAAATGAAATTTATCAATCAATACCTTAAATCACACGCACATTCTTTCACGCACACACACACTCTCTCAAACACACACACACTCTCAAACACACACACACTGCATCTGCAAAAGCTGCTTCTTAACCAAAATCAAATTTAAGTTTTGTCCTTGTGGTGAGAGGCTACAGGATGGGAGGAGCTCTGGAGTGGTGGGAGGTGCCAGCCCAGTAAAACTCCTCCTCCAGGACGAACAGCATGAATCATGGTCATGGGCCGTCCGCCTGGTCGTCATGGTAACTGCTGTTTGCTTCTGTTCTGGGGCAAAATCCCCCAAACTTGAATTCATGACCTTGGTGTGACATCGGACGGCAGCCCCTCGAGCTCCGACAACAACACTGAGGAAGGAGCTTAAACTTCTTTTTTACAGGGAAAGACTAATGATGCAGTTTTGTCTTTTACCTAAAAGATCATTTCAAGTTCGTGGGGTGGGAGTCTCAAGTGCCACATCACTGAATGACAAAATCAAAAACTGGTTTGAACTTAAAAGTACTTTTAAAGACATAAATATATTTTTCCTTTAATTGTTTCCTTTGTTTTTTTTTTTTGTTTTCCTTTTTTGTAGGAAGACACGCGTTTCTTTAACGAAATGTCACGCCAAAATGTCCTTGTCAACCCAAGCATGCGCATTTTGTTGTCTCTTGGTGTGTTACCTTATTTTTTCATTTACTCTTTTTTTTATTTGAATATCATTTCCTTTAGAGGGAGGGTTTGTAAATTGTATGTGTATGTAGAGATTTTCCAATTGTATAATATACAGAAGTGATTGGAGGGAGCAGTAAATTCAGGTTTTGCCTGATCAATAAAGTTAATCGTTGCATGTGCTTGGTTAAAATTGGTATGCATAAACTGTCAAAGGGAAAACAATAGCAATCGTGCCAATGGATTGAGTATCAGAAGCAAATAATCCTTTAAATTTACTTTCTAAAAAATAAAACGTATCAAACTGCTACTAATGGTATGTCACGAACATTTCATAAAGTCAGCATAACACGTTCAGAGGACCTTTGACATCAATGACCTTAACTTAAAAAATAGGTACACAGCAGCTGAACTTTGACCTTTCCATGACTACATAGTTCTGTTCTGCTCCAAGCTAGACTCGCTAGCTAATTGCGTTGTCCTTAAAGGCTCTTCCAGTCCAGAGAAACAAGCACCAACGTTCTACAGTTGAGAGTTTTCTGTCAGATGCTGTAGGGGAACCTGCAGTGTACACGTCACAGAACTTTTAAGAGACTTTATATCGAGCAGATATGTGATATAAGTTCAGCTCCAGTTGTTTGCGATATCCTACCTTCTGTTTGGCGTGAGGAGGGCTGAAAGTTCAGGTTTGAAGGTGACGTGTTTGGTAACCGCTCATTCTCAGGTATTGAACGGAGGGATTTCCGTGTTCAACACCCAGATTACAACTTTTCCATCACAACTTAGTTCCAGGATGTCTTTAGCCTCTTTTGACCATGCTCAGCTTTATAGCGGGAGGTGTTTATGTTGGTCATTTCACTAAAGGCAGCCAAAGCAGCTGGAGATCCGGTCCAAACGGACCTCCTCTGAATGCCTGTCAGCACCTGGACGCTCCCTTAAAATGGAGGCTGGTTGAAAGGACCACAGAGCTGAAATGAATTCCAATTCTGACATGTTTCAAAATGCCCCGTGCGGACGTCACATGTTCTGCAGAACACTGCGAGCTGTACGGCAGAAAAGCCGAGTCAGAGTTTACAAAATGTACCATATGCATGTGCATCCATGCACATGCAAATACAGGTGTAAGAAACACCTGTGTGGTAGATCTTTACTTTCTACCTATAAGATTAGTGTTTATTTTAATACATATTTATAAAACATTAATACATAGTATAAATATCAGGTGAATAACTGCAGTGTACTGCAGTAAGAGAGAGTGTGTGTATATACACACACAGTGTGCAGCATTTTTGTAAACCACAGTTTCCAGAGAAACAACATGTTTTGGACAGAGGTCCTTCATCAGCTTAAGAATATAGATCAGTTCTTTTTCTGTGGTTTTCTTAATTTCATTGCTCCCATAGCAACAGCTGGCAATGCAAACAGATGCTATTAATGTAATGTCCATTAGAACTTCAAATACCTTTCCACTGGATCCAAAAATCCTTCATTCTGATGGTCTGAAGGTGTTCAACACATGGATCAGCAAGCATGTTACTGTCTCAGTGGTCTTGACAAGCATGCCTTTGATGTTTTTGTCTCGAGTGTAGAAGATTAGTGGAGGATCCTTAAAAGGGAAGAGGTCTCTGCCTCACCCTGGTGGACCCTGAAGAGTTTCATAGCCACTGTTTTATTTCTAGGATGATAAGTCCACACCAAAGGAGTTATTGCTGTATATTGTCTGTTGTTTATAGGCCAGTGCATCCACTCTCTGCAGAAGTGAAACACTTGCTCCAGTTTAGTTATTAAATTGGCTAAATGTACTTATCCTAAATCCAGTACTTGGACTAAGTTCAGACTTACCAGCCATGTCAACCTTTTTCAAAGATGTTTGAAACAAAACAAAACAGCTGGCCCCTACAGATCAGTACAAACCCCAACCCTAACCCTAGCCCCTACAGATCAGTACTAACCCCAACCTTAACCCTAGCCCCTACAGATCAGTACTAACCCCAACCCTAACCCTAGCCCCTACAGATCAGTACTAACCCTAACCCTAGCCCCTACAGATCAGTACTAACCCCAACCCTAACCATAGCCCCTACAGATTAGTACTAACCCTAACCCTAGCCCCTACAGATCAGTACTAACCCCAACCCTAACCTAATCTACTCTATGTGAGGGATGTACTGTTTCTCTGGAAAGTCTGTGTACTTCACAAAAATGTAGAGTATCTATCTATCTATCTATCTATCTATCTATCTATCTATCTATCTATCTATCTATCTATCTATCTGTCTGTCTGTCTGTCTGTCTGTCTGTCTGTCTGTCTGTCTGTCTATCTATCTATCTATCTATCTATCTATCTATCTATCCTATCTAATCACATTTTCTCTTTTTCACGAAACTCTGACACTGCTCTGTGAGTTCCTCCTGCCTTTTGCCAACACAGAGACAGACATTTCCAACTGCTAGTCCTAGCCCTAGCCGTAGTAGTATAGATGGATAAAACTAAAGAATGCCAAATAAAACCCTTAAAACTTGCTTGTGAGAATTTCACTGACTTCTCAGAGTGCAAGTCGGTGAAAATGAATTTCACAAAATAGTTTTTGAAAAAGTAATGCCATATAAAACATTATATTCACAACTCCACAATAAACACCCGTAAAACCCCTTTAATAGGGAGGTCTGTTTAACACTGGCATCAAAGTGTAAGTAATTGTTTTGATAAGAACATAATGAAGGATACTCAGGACAGGTGGTTCTGCAAACACCTGTTTTGTTCAGTCGCCACCAGTCTCTAAACATAATTCAATATATTTAAACTCCAACCTCTGAACACCTACCAGCTTAAAGTCTAAAGATACATAAATTCATGGCTTATTGTGTTATAGTTTTAGTGTAAATGTATGTAAATAGAAATAATTTTCTAACACTGTACAGTGAATATATTGTAATTAAGTAAAAAAAAATCCCTTGGAAAAATACAAAGGTCTATTTTCCTCTACCTTTGCATCTTTACACACTTCAGTGTTCCCTGTAGATACCTTTACGAGATCGCTATACAAAGATTTGTAATTCTGTGAGGCACATATTTCAGATACGAAACCACACATTCTGGGGGCAGAACGATTTGATGTCTTAGAGCCTGAGTTCTCAGGCCCAGCGATACACTCATGCTGAAAGAAAGACGTATGTTTAAACCAAAGGAATCAACCATAACAGTTCACCGGCTCCAGAGGCCAGCAGTGTTTACCTTTATACAATATACACATTTACTTATTACAGTTTTTCTCAGTCGATCTGGTACATTTCTCAGATCAGAATTGAAATTCTCAAAACTATTCATTCAATCTCCACATCTCCTTGTCACTTGTGCACTTCATAATCGTATTTCTCATTGTGTTTCACATTTTGCAAATGCTTTTGTACATTTTGCAAATGTCATGGACAATTGTCTGTTGTTTTTTGCATTATCAATTGCTTATGTCATGTTTATCAAAATGTGTTCTACAGATTGTCTGTTGAATTGTCATATGCTCCAAAACATTTAGTCTTTAGGTCATCGCCTAGGTCATTAGATGCAAAAGTGCTGAACATGTTGTCATAATCTCTAAGGCATCATTTTACTTTTTTTTTTTTTTTTTTTTTTTTTTGGTTACATTTTTTGTAATTTATCCGAACTTGGTTAAATTGTTCGCAGGTGAACATTCAGTTACAGTAAGAAAGGGAGTTTGTGAAGGTTTAGATCAACCAACGGTCCTAACCATAGGTCAGAGGTGCATCTCATGAACCTTTACTGTAATTGGCAAACATATATAGACGCTAAACACTGCAGTATCACAAAATCTCATAATGGAAAGACGAAGCCATGTACAGGGTGAACAGCCAAGAAAAGGGGTAAGACTGTGTGGTGTAAGACTGAGAGGATAAAAAGTGAAATACTGTAAGGGCAACAATTGTGGACCATGTTTTACATGTAAGTCATGGTCTTACAATGGCTGAAGCTGGTTGCTGGGTGCAGCCAAATATTGGAAGAATAACTGTGTCTTCAATCGTTCAAATATTTCATAGAGAAAACATTTACAGTATGTAAATTCAGAAATGTGCTCTCTGACGAAATCTGACGTTATTCAATTTTTTGTTTTGCATTTTTGCATTCTTATACTATATAGGATATCAAGACCAGCTCATAGGGGTGGCAGAGGTTCCATTTCACACCTCAACAACAGGAGGCTGTATTTGCTCAGGTTGTTTTGAATGTGTAGAGTAAATTTCAAATTTTCCAGTCAGTTGTCTGTCTTTTCTGAATTTCAATCAGATTTGTTTTTGTCAACAAATTGCAGTGGGAACAATAGAGACAAACAACATTGCTGCACAAATTTGATTCCAGTCCAATCTCTTGCTATCAGTCTACCACATACAGTCATGTGTTACTTTTGTGTTCTGTAAGTTTGTATTTGTGTGTGTGTAACATGGACCATTTCAATTGATATGCCACATAATGTGCAGCGTTCTTGTAAACAAAAGATTAGTTAGTTTCCATCAGAATATGCTTACAGTCTTCACTGTTGCACTGACAACATGACAAAGTAGTTTGACTGCCTTGTCGTAGGCAATGGCACACAGACTAGATATTTTGATGGCACTGACAAATTGATTGACCTAAATATTTGCTTTTGAGGCAAAAACAAAGAATTTTGAGTGAAGTATTTGCTTTTGCAGGTATTTCATTGAGTTTTGCTGTTTGCACTAACTGTTTTGAGAAATGCACTTGTTGTGATGCCAATGTAAACCATGATGTGAGAAATGTACCAGATCGACTGAGAAAAACTGTAAACCAAACATTTTTTTTTAATTTGACCTTTTGAAATGAAAGCATTAACATGTGGCTGCTAACACACTGTTGTTAACACCCACAACACACGCATTCCTGCCTGTCACTAGGGTTTCCTGTGTGTGTCGCTAAGGTTTCCCGCGTGTCACTAGGGTTTCCTGTGTGTCACTAGGGTTTCCCGCGTGTCACTAGGGTTTCCTCTGTGTGTCACTAGGGTTTCCTCTGTGTGTCACTAGGGTTTCCCGCGTGTCACTAGGGTTTCCTGTGTGTCACTAGGGTTTCCCGTGTGTCACTAGGGTTTCCTCTGTGTGTCACTAGGGTTTCCCGCGTGTGTCACAAGGGTTTTCCACGTGTGTCACTAGGGTTTTCCACGTGTGTCACTAGGGTTTTCCATGTGTGTCACTAGGGTTTCCCCGCGTGTGTCACTAGGGTTTCCACGTGTGTCACTAGGGTTTCCCATGTGTCACTAGGGTTTCCTGCGTGTGTCACTAGGGTTTCCTGTGTGTGTCACTAGGGTTTCCCACGTGTGTCACTAGGGTTTCCGTGTGTCACTAGGGTTTCCTGTGTGTCACTAGGGTTTCCCACGTGTGTCACGAGGATTTCCCACGTGTGTCACTAGGATTTCCCACGTGTGTCACTAGGGTTTCCTGTGTGTCACTAGGGTTTCCCACGTGTGTCACTAGGATTTCCCACGTGTGTCACTAGGGTTTCCTGTGTGTCACTAGGGTTTCCCACGTGTGTCACTAGGGTTTCCCACGTGTGTCACTAGGGTTTCCTGTGTGTCACGAGGATTTCCCACGTGTGTCACTAGGATTTCCCACGTGTGTCACTAGGGTTTCCTGTGTGTCACTAGGGTTTCCCACGTGTGTCACTAGGGTTTCCCACGTGTGTCACTAGGATTTCCCACGTGTGTCACTAGGGTTTCCCACGTGTGTCACTAGGATTTCCCACGTGTGTCACTAGGGTTTCCTGTGTGTCACTAGGGTTTCCCACGTGTGTCACTAGGATTTCCCACGTGTGTCACTAGGGTTTCCTGCGTGTGAAGGCTGGATTTTGCACTACTGATGAAGGTTGATGTGCAGCAGCTACATTCAGTGTGTTTTCAGTGTGATTGTTCATGCTGTTGTTCACATGTTGTTCACTGACTTATGTTAATACACATCATTTAATGCAATAGAGGAACCTCTTTAAGGTGAAATGAAACAGTTTAGCATAATACCTTTGTATGACCCTGTCTAAATTATTCAAATTCACAATGTATGCCTTTGTCCTGGGTTCATTCATCATTTCTAATGCTGGACTTTTGAAAGGAAGTCATTTGTGCTCTTTGGAAACACTGGGCATATGGAGTTGCTTGTTGGTCTTATTTCCTGTTTCCTGTGTGTGTGTGCATGAATTTGGTATGGACGGTGTCACATGACCAGGGTGAATCCGTCATCCAATTGAATTAAAGCAGTGAGTCTCCCTCTCACCCTTCTAAATGTTCAACATTCGCCTCATCTGCTTCTTCTCCTCTCACATATGGACACACTTGGCTATGTTCACATATTTGGATCTTGTCAGAACACGCAGTACCAAAACCCTTTTGACATGGTAGAGTCCGTTGAATATTCCCTTTAAAATATTGAAATTATTATTTCTTTCATGTTTCGGTATTTTTAATGATCATAATTTAAAATTCCATAAAACAAGAAATACATTAATACAATTCCCATGATTTCTGTCTCCAATATATGCAAACATGTACAGCACAGAAAACACAGACAAACGCTTTCAAAGCCTACTGAGACCACACCCCCTAAGTTACAATTATCCACAATTACTATGAGTGTATCCATGATCCCTCTGACTATATCCACAATCACTCTTAACTTTATCTGTGATCAGTCTGACTATATCCACAATCACTCTTAACTTTATCTGTGATCAGTCTGACTATATCCACAATCACTCTTAACTTTATCTGTGATCAGTCTGACTATATCCACAATCACTCTTAACTTTATCTGTGATCAGTCTGACTATGTCCACAATCACTCTTAACTTTATCTGTCATCAGTCTGACTATGTCCACAATCACTCTTAACTTTATCTGTGATCAGTCTGACTATGTCCACAATCACTCTTAACTTTATCTGTGATCAGTCTGAATATATCCACAATCACTCTTAACTTTATCTGTGATCAGTCTGACTATGTCCACAATCACTCTTAACTTTATCTGTGATCAGTCTGAATATATCCACAATCACTCTTAACTTTATCTGTGATCAGTCTGACTATGTCCACAATCACTCTTAACTTTATCTGTGATCAGTCTGAATATGTCCACAATCACTCTTAACTTTATCTGTGATCAGTCTGACTATGTCCACAATCACTCTTAACTTTATCTGTGATCAGTCTGACTATGTCCACAATCACTCTTAACTTTATCTGTGATCAGTCTGAATATATCCACAATCACTCTTAACTTTATCTGTGATCAGTCTGACTATGTCCACAATCACTCTTAACTTTATCTGTGATCAGTCTGAATATATCCACAATACTCTTCTTTATCTGTGATCAATCACAATCACTCTTAACTTTATCTGTGATCAGTCTGAATATGTCCACAATCACTCTTAACTTTATCTGTGATCAGTCTGACTATGTCCACAATCACTCTTAACTTTATCTGTGATCAGTCTGAATATGTCCACAATCACTCTTAACTTTATCTGTGATCAGTCTGACTATGTCCACAATCACTCTTAACTTTATCTGTGATCAGTCTGACTGTACTCAAGATCACTCTGACTGTGGGTTAACATAGTATATCAGCTACTGTCTCTATGATCAGTCTGACTGTATCCACAATCACTGTGATTATATCCATGATATATTCTGACTGTATCCACAATCACTGTGATTATATCCATGATATATTCTGACTGTATCCACAATCACTGTGATTATATCCATGATATATTCTGACTGTATCCACAATCACTGTGATTATATCCATGATATATTCTGACTGTATCCACAATCACTGTGATTATATCCATGATATATTCTGACTGTATCCACAATCACTGTGATTATATCCATGATATATTCTGACTGTATCCACAATCACTGTGATTATATCCATGATATATTCTGACTGTATCCACAATCACTGTGATTATATCCATGATATATTCTGACTGTATCCACACTCACACTGTAGGCTCTGCTCACAGTGAAGCTCTGAGCAGTCGTGTACAGCACCCGTCATCTCTCTCAGCAGAGGCAGGAAGTGGCTACCTTCACTGTTTGTTTTCCTGCTGAGATGGGCCTTCACTGGACTTCTGATTCATCAGACACACATACGATGAACAGTGGAGGTAATTTCGTGGAACTCAAGTGCAAATTTAAATCCAGGATTAAACAGAGCTGTCAGTATTCCTGAGGGGGGGAGACTGTCTTATACCCACGAGATGGGGGAGTGTGTGTGTGTGTGTGTGTATGGGGGGGGGGGGTAGCCAGAATTACCTCTCGCTGGGTGTGAAATTCAAATGAACTTTTGTGACAGTGAGACAGAGATGTGCTTCTGTGTGTGTGTGTGTGAGTGTGTGTGTAGTGAGCCTATTTATGGAATCACAGCCTGCTGGATTATGAGTCTGTGGCTTCTGAGAAAAAAAGAAAGCAGATTCGTGTGTGTGTGTGTGTGTGTGTGTGTGTGAGAGAGTCTGAGAGAAAGAAAGTGAGTAAAAGTCCAAGTGCTAATTCATTACTCGAGGTTCAGTGTAGGACGTGAGTAGCGTACAAACACAGCGGTGGCATTTCTGAGCATGAAAAGCACTTATAATAATATTTGTATTTATAATAATATGTTTATAATATGACTTTTGGTGAGTACGAGCTGCAATGTCATTTCATAATATCTAAGGGTGAAAATAAATGATGAAAATAAATCTTAATTTATTTTAGATCCAGCCACAGAAGATTTCCACTCCTGCATGTCTTCAGGTGCAGGTCCTGTGTGGATGGAGCAGTCCCTCTTTTGCAGACACCTTCATAATGAGTTCATTTGCCCGCTCTAATTCTATTTAACCAAAGTGTATGTGCATGCACACTGTATGTGTATATAAATGTATTATTTTACATATAAAATGCATAGAATGTGACATAAATCTTGCACATTTCTCCCAATATGCAACGTTCATAAACAGCTCGTGTCACCTGTGAGCTGCTCTGTGCTCTGTGCTGTGTCCATTAACAGCTCTGTGCTGTACCCATTCTGGGCACACAGCCTGTGTGCTGTGGGGCAGAGCTGGTGTTGGCAGCAGGGCAGACGCCAAGGCCATCCAGCCTGGGGAGCAGATGCTAAGGCCTTCCAGCCTGGGAGGCAGACGCTAAGGCCTTCCAGCCTGGGAGGCAGATGCTAAGGCCTTCCAGCCTGGGAGGCAGACGCTAAGGCCTTCCAGCCTGGGAGGCAGACGATAAGGCCTTCCAACCTGGGAGGCAGACGCTAAGGCCTTCCAGCCTGGGAGGCAGACGCTAAGGCCTTCCAGCCTGGGAGGCAGACGCTAAGGCCTTCCAGCCTGGGAGGCAGACGATAAGGCCTTCCAGCCTGGGAGGCAGACGCTAAGGCCTTCCAGCCTGGGAGGCAGACGCTAAGGCCTTCCAACCTGGGAGGCAGACGCTAAGGCCTTCCAGCCTGGGAGGCAGACGCTAAGGCCTTCCAGCCTGGGAGGCAGACGCTAAGGCCTTCCAGCCTGGGAGGCAGACGCTAAGGCCTTCCAGCCTGGGAGGCAGACGCTAAGGCCTTCCAGCCTGGGAGGCAGACGCTAAGGCCTTCCAGCCTGGGGAGCAGACGCTAAGGCCTTCCAGCCTGGGAGGCAGATGCTAAGGCCTTCCAGCCTGGGAGGCAGATGCTAAGGCCTTCCAGCCTGGGAGGCAGACGCTAAGGCCTTCCAGCCAGGTGGCCACCCTGTTTGCCACTCCAGAGCCCGGGCGGCAGTATGTCGTGCTTGGTCACCTCAGGCCATTATCTCAGAGTTTGCAGAGCTGCTGGTCCAGATGTCCAGTGTTTCGTCGAGCAGGAAGGAGACGTTCTGCAGGCTGGACTCTGCCGGATCATCTCTCGGGTTCCGCGGCAGGTTTCAGTTCCAGAACCTCCTCTGTGACATCACGCGAGTGATGTTCCGCGCAGCTGGGACCTGCCCACTGCCGCGGAGGCGGGAGCATGCGGCGGCGAGCGCTATTCATCTCCAACTGCTCCATGCTCATTAAACTGTCAGGGTGGAGTTGGAGACGGCGGACGGGGCGACAGCGTAAGAGCAGTGGTGGAACGAGGTGGAGGAGCTCGCACTGCGGCCAGTCTGTAATTTAACTGCAGCTCAAATGAGCCTCCTCGCCTGCAGCTCAGCCCTGAGGAGCGCGACCGGACTCACCATGTGCGGCTGGCTGAGGCGCTCTGAGCTGTCTGCACAGGTGCTGGGAGGGAAGAGAGAGGGGGGGGGGAGAGAGGGAGAGAGAGAGAGAGGGAGAAAGAGAGAGGGAGAGAGGGGGAGAGAGAGAGAGAGAGAGAGAGGGAGAGAGGGAGTGGGAGAAAGAGAGAGAGGGAGAGGGAGAGAGAGAGCAAGAGACACTGAGAGAGAGAGAGAGTGAGAGAGAGAGAGACAGAGACAAATTCTGCACTTTAAGAAAAACAAATATTCCTTTGAGGAAAGGTATGCTGTTTTACATTTTGAATAGGATACAAACAGAAATCCTTTTGACCCCATTAAATGGATTCCCACGCCAAAAAAAAGGAACATTGTTCACACAGATAGACACATCAGGTTTAGTGCTTGGCTAAATTCAATCCCATCCAAATGTGCTCTGCATTGCTATATAAAACACTAAACATGAAGATGCAAAATGCCTTTCTTGATCATTTCTTGCTCTCTCGTCTGCTGCATATGTGCTCGTGCATCTCCAGACGCGTGGAGCCTGTGGAGCTCCCTTGTTCTGTCACATGCTCAGACCACAGACGTAGCCGACGTCCTCGAATAACTTCCACTCGAACTTCCTTAGGAACGATCATGATCAGTGGGACATTTAAAAGTGGTCCACTCACTGCAGTTCCCCTCCAACACGTAACTCAGTGTAAACACACCGTCAGTACTGTCTAGTACAGACACAACTACGATAGCTAACCCTCTCTCCTCAGCTGCCCATCTGAATCAAGTCTTCTTATCAGCATCTACTCAAGCAATAAGATTCCAAATAATGCAATGATAGATGTGTCCCAATGCTTCGCAATGAGTTCTTGTTTCTCTCTTCCTCTTTGGTAAAATGTATGCACACCGCAGTGTAGAACTAAGTGAGGAGGAGGTTTGTGTTTTTTAACAATGCTGTGCCACAGCTGAAGTCTCTCAACACCCCAACTGCTCTGTGACACTCTGGAACAGCTCCTCACCCTCCTCCATGGGGGAGGGAACTTCATCCAAATCTATTGTCATGTGCTTGATACCCTGTGTAGCACAGGGTACCCTGTCTCAGGCTGTCCATCTGTCTGTCTGTCTGCCCATCTCTCTCTCTCTCTCTCTCTCTCTCTCTCTCTCTCACCCTTTTCTTTCACAGCGTCTCTGATGTTTGAACAGAAGCAGATCTGTAAGGGAACCTGGCAGGTCTTGTAGTGAGGATCCTTCGTCTGGCAGCAGTGAGCCCCCACAGGCCCCCACAGGTGAAGCTGAGAAGTCCAAACAGCAGGTGAAGTGGAGGAGGAGACCTCGCTGTGTGCACCATGCGCAGAGCTGCACTGCTTACAGTGGAGGTTATGAATGCACACTGATTTACCCTCAGCAACAGGGCAGGAATGTATTAGTACAGCAAACACAAGGAAGCAAAACAAACCAACAAACAAATGTAAAGGAGAGAACAGATGCTAAACAAGCAAATGCTGAAGACCTAGAGGTCAACGCCAGCGAGATCTGTGTGCAGTGTGCAGTGTGTAGTGTGCAGTGTGTAGTGTGCAGTGTGTAGTGGGCAGTGTGTAGTGTGCAGTGTGTAGTGTGTAGTGTGCAGTGTGTAGTGGGCAGTGTGTAGTGTGTAGTAGTGTGTAGTGTGTAGTGTGTAGTGTGCAGTGTGTAGTGTGTAGTGTGTAGTGTGTAGTGTGCAGTGTGTAGTGTGCAGTGTGCAGTGTGTAGTGTGTAGTGTGTAGTGTGTAGTGTGTAGTGTGTAGTGTGTAGTGGGCAGTGTGTAGTGTGTAGTGTGTAGTGTGTAGTGGGCAGTGTGTAGTGTGTAGTGTGTAGTGTGTAGTGTGTAGTGTGTAGTGTGTAGTGTGTAGTGGGCAGTGTGTAGTGGGCAGTGTGTAGTGTGCAGTGTGCAGTCACAGCCGTGAAACTCTGTCCTCACTGTGGACATGTCTGGGCTTCTAACTTCTAGCTTTTGATTCTGAATCTGGCATACAGCAGGAAATGCATAAACGTGTCCCATTCTGGGACTGGACAAGACTGTGCTGGGACTGGTTAGGAATATGACAGGACTGGACAAGACTGTGCTGCGACTGGAAAAGACTGAGCTGGGACTGGTTAGGATTATGACAGGACTGGACAAGACCGTGCTGGGACTGGACAGGACTTTGCTGAGACTGGTTATGACTGTGGCAGGACTGGACAGTGCCATTACTGGTTTGGCCTGTGCAGGGAGTCTGTAGCACCAGATTTGCTAGGCATCATTCCAATTATAAGCCATCCACATAAGGTAGGTAGACTTAGATCATGGTGACAGTATAAAATCTTCACTTTTGAATTACCTCTTAAAGAATTTTCATTTTAAATATTTAATTGCAATCCTCTTAGATCCTCCAGCATTTAATCAAACTTAAATGAACACTTTAAGATTCAGCTCAACACCGGCTGTTTTAACGGAGTGTCTAATCAACACTGGAACAATAGGACACGAAGCTCCTAGGCTGAGCCATCTGGGGTGAGCAGACCACTGAGTCATGAACTGCGCCATTTGTCTTGTAATAATTGTGCAGTGCAAGGGGTTCTGGGTAAGGCGTGTGCACCTTTGAAGCCAATCAGAGCGTGTTGCGAGGGGGCCTGTGTCCCTGCATGGCTGTTAAATTTGGACTCTGTAACTGCCTACTGTACTGTACCTGAAAAAGTGCACCCCCCATAACTCACTCGAGGTTAGAGGTCAAAGGTCAATAAAAACTAGCAATCCTTCCTATCAGATAGATAGATAGATAGATAGATAGATAGATAGATAGATAGATAGATAGTAATGACAGAGACAAAAACAGCAGCAGAAAGAGAGAGAGAGAGAGTGAGAGAGCTTATATCGAGACGGAGAGGTACGAGAAAAAACATAACAGACTTATTCACTGGTATGCCGTAACCAGTACGGACGCCTCCTTTTTTAACACAAGCATGACACTTCGAATTTGAGCTGTTTATATAGGTGCTGTTTGGTAAAATGTGGTACTGTATCACTGGATTATTCCGTGATTCAATTAAAGTTACGCGATTGTTTTTAAGGTTTCATTTTCTAGTGGCAGCCTCTGGTGCCATCTAGTGGCGGTTATGTCTATACCAATAAATAATACATTGCACAAGAGACCAGTGTCAATAGAAACACTGAGAAATTTAAAATGCCTTATTTAGTGTATGTGCATACTTGTATGAGTGTGTTTGGTATCATTTGGGATTATGGGATTACCTGACCATAATATAGGTAAAAATCTTCAAAATAATCATTTTGTATCTTTTGCCTGACTGTGAGTGTGTTTATGAGGCTTAAATCATGATACAGGTGACATCTTGCTTCATCAGTGGTGAACACACCCCTTCACTCTACACACACGCACACACCTCTACAGACACACACACTTCTTTACACACACACACACCCCTTGACTCTACACACACACACCTCTACAGACACACACCACACTCCTTTACACACACACCCCTTGACTCTATACACTCAAACCTCAGAGCAACCCAGTGACATGGAGACACTTTCTAGACCTTTTTTAGTACCTGTCATTAGCTGCTAGTGTCAAATTCTCTTAAATATGTTTCATCTAGAAGATATTTCATCATGAAATATTTAAACCAGCTCTAGTTTTTTTATTCTGAAGAGACCTTGAGTTAAGGCAGACTCCTTTTTTGATTTTAAGTTCGCTACTGAGATTGTGGCATTCTGATTCTCCACAATTTATGTGTTGTATCCTTGTGAGTGTTTCATCCTGCACAACCCCTGTAAGTCTTAGTGACGTGTGACACTCGTGTGCCTCTTGTCCAGATACTTGACCCTCCGTGTCAGACCCTCATGCGTCCAGGGTGTGTTGCTTACCTCCCGCTAGCCAGCGGTCTCTCTCCCTGACAGTAGACACCTGCTCCACAGGACACCCGACTTCAGTCTGCTTCCTCCTCCTCTTCTCCATTGGCTGCACAAGGCAAGGATCACCTCCTTCTCCCATAGCGCCCTCTAGAGGAGTAGAGGTGAGGGGTTGTTATTTATTGGCTCACACACACACATATACGGACAAACACAGACACACACATACATGCACACACACATGTATATATATACACACACACTTGAAGTTTTGAAGTTTGATGATAAAAGTCTTTTTCTCTGTGTCTCTGTCGTTCGTAAGTCCAGTAAACAAACCTCAGTAGCACACAGGTGATCCAGGTGAGCAGTAAACAAACTCCAGTAGGACACAGGTGATCCAGGTGAGCAGTAAACAAACTCCAGTAGGACACAGGTGATCCAGGTGAGCAGTAAACAAACCCCAGTAGCACAGTCCACCAAACATTCTTGGCGAATTCTTGGTATTCATCTGGCTTCTCTATTACCATCTCAATAAACCGTAAGCTCACTTTGGGTGTTCTTTCATAGGTTACCATGGAAACTGTCATGCGTTTTAACAGTATAATCACTGCTTGTCTTTTATTTTGTGTGTGGTTAAGGTGTGCATGAAACAAATGCCCTTTGTTTTGGACAGTCTAGTCCTACAACTCTACGGCTTTCTGTCTGGATTGGTCACTTAGCCTGCTCAAAAGCAGGTGTGAGTGCAGGTGTCAGATGAGTCTTAGACATGGATGTAAACACAGACGGAATCTGATCCATCACGTTCGAGTGGTTTGAGCAGAGCAACGTCTGTTGCTTCTGCCGAGAACGCGCACCAGTCCTCAGGCACATGCAGGAGGAGGTCAGGCGTGCGCAGCCCCAGCGCTGACGACGTCCCACGTTGTGGAGTCTCCAGTAGCAGAGCAGACCTGGGCACCAGACCTGAGCACTCCCTACACCCCCAGGGGTGCAGCTGGTGGCCAGTTTCTCAGGGCTTTTCCTCTCCACCTCCCTCGACGTCTGTATCTGCTCCCAGCCCACTGTCGCCACCTGCAGTCTGCAGGAGGCCGTTGCAGGACAGAAGCTCATCAGCCAGTCGCATTTGTAACGTCACAAATACATCAGCTATACCGTTACCCTTCGCCTTGAAAAGTGCGTATGTGAAATGAAGCAACTTAGTTTAGTTTCATAACATCGTCATACTGTAATTGCCAGTTAATGAATGAAACTCCTGCAGGAGCTGTGCGTAGAGTGTGTATGGGAAGCACGACGGTTCAGAGCCACTGAGTGGAGCATCTGCTTCGAACTGTCAGCTGCCTCTGTATGACCACTTTTAGCCTGACCTCTGACCTCTGCCATCCTCAATACAAAGGGTAGCAGTAGAAACAGGGGTTTCCATTTCCGGCTGCCTGCATATTCGTTTGTGATGGTTGAGAAGCTGGAGTGTGCATGTTCTGGGCTGTACGGTGACAGTGGTCGCAGTTGGACAGGACTTGGGAGGAGGTCTTTGGGAGGAGGTCTTTGGGAGGAGTTATTTGGGGGGAGTTCTTTGAGAGGAGTTCTTTGGGAGGAGTTCTTTGGGAGGAGGTCTTTGGGGGGAGTTCTTTGGGAGGAGGTCTTTGGGAGGAGTTCTTTGGGAGGAGGTTTTTGGGAGGAGTTCTTTGGGAGGAGTTCTTTGGGAGGAGGTCTTTGGGAGGAGTTCTTTGGGAGGAGGTCTTTGGGGGGAGTTCTTTGGGAGGAGGTCTTTGGGAGGAGTTCTTTGGGAGGAGGTCTTTGGGGGGAGTTCTTTGGGAGGAGGTCTTTGGGAGGAGTTCTTTGGGAGGAGGTCTTTGGGAGGAGTTCTTTGGGAGGAGTTCTTTGGGAGGAGGTCTTTGGGAGGGGTGGGGTGGAATCATTTTTGTGCACACATTTAAGAGGCCTGTAAAAACACTTGGAAAAAGACAGTGATACAGAAATGAGAAATTAGAGAGACAGCAAAAGAACTCTGTGGAGAAGTTCTATACACACAGGAAATCTGTCATGTTTGATGTTATAGTGAACAAGAGACAGACAAATAGCATCCAGCGGACTGTGAACCACAGGTGCCCTGTTTACGACCGAGAGGCATTCTGGTCACTCGACCTCACATTCACCAGACACCTCCGCTGACACATGTGGGATCTCCACAGCTATAAGACTGAAGGAGAAAATCATAAGAGCTCATGTATCAGGATGAAAAGTCCAGCCACACTCAGCTTGAGGGGACGTGGTCAGTGTATGAAAGCCTGCAGGACACGAGTGAGCACGATCTGGAGTTCTGCTGGCAGCGCTGCCCGATGAATGGCTGAGTCTACCTGCCACCCGCCTGGTCTCCTTTAGGGTGGAAACGTTTAGTTCTGGGGCGTCCAGACCACCACACCAGAACCAGGGCAGGTCAGGGCTGACTCACCTGTGGTCGGTAGAGCTGTGCGGGCAGGCTGCAAAGAGTTTAGCCAATGTTTAAGTAGAGAGAGAGAGAGAGAGATGAAGAGGAAAAGAGACCTAAAATAACCAAGAAGGTCAGCCTATAATTGGCCAAGTCTGTCAGTCCCCATTTTCTGATGCCTGTGAACTGCGCAGGGCAGGGCAGAGCTGCGCGCCCAACCACTGTGTCCCCACTGAAACCCTATACTCTGAATAGCAGTTCCACCCCCTCCCAACCTCACGGCAGAGTGAAGCTACCTCCCCTTTCATACTCCACCAGTATTCTGACTACACACTGTATCTCAGGCCTCTGGATTACTGTGTATATGTGTGTGTGTGTGTGTGTGTGTGTGAGTGTATGTGTTTTTCACACCAGTAAATATTCATTATCCTAAGTATGCTGCATTAATGCTTTGGATAAAGGGAGAAAATCAGAGCGTGCATATTTGTGAGGATATTTTCTGGCATTGAAGACTGATTGCACAGGTAGGAATGGGTCAGCTTCCATTTTTATATTGTTATTCATATATTGTCATTTATATTCGTGAGAGTCGATTGCTGCATCTTTTGAGAAGAGTCTTCATGTCATAGTGGTGGTTTCTGTGAGCTGCTGTTGTCTGGAGTCACTGGGAGTTGGCGAACATCTCAATGCCTATGAGGTCCACAGCCATGATCCCAATCTTTCTTATTTTCTCCTTTGTTTGGTGCAAGAGTCTTGGAGACGAGGGGCTGTTTTCCACATCTCAGGCAGTGATAGAGTGGAGGGTCTGCTTTGCTCATCTGTGCTACAGGACCTTGGAGCTCAGTTTGGCCCCTGCTTGGGTCTCCTGTGCGTTAGCCGAAACATCCGGTCTGAAAATACACCTCCAGAGGCACGAGTCTTCAAAAGAAAACCACCGTGTTTTTGATTGTGTATTCTATACTTAATCTAGTGCTATTTACTGGAATACCTGTTATAGTCAAGCACATGGGCATATAGGAGTTCAGGGTACTACATTTCCCAGAGTCCCAAGTGCCTGCCAGCTGTTAATTGTGGCATTTGAATCAAGGGTGTGACTGCTACAGTGTATGTGAAATAGTTGGGTGTCCTTTTACGTTTTTTTTTTATTTCCTATCAGCAATTGCTCTTCTTTGTCAAGTGTGTAAACTGAAACTTTACATGTTTACAAAGTGAAAACTTTAATATTCTTCGTGTTCTAAGAGGTTGGCGTGCAGCATTATTGAGAGGCTTCGCATGCTTCTGTTCTACTGTGTGGGCCATATTCAGCGAACAGCTCCTGTCTTTGTTTAAAAGCCCAGGGAACACAGGATAGGGTGTAAACTTACAAAAACATCACATTTTTCAAGTATTCAAGTGCTGCTTATTTGAAGAAACAAAGTAAGACCTTGTCTCCCCCAACCTTCCTAATTATAGATCACTCACTGTGATCATTTAAAATGCAACAATTTTATTTGGCAAAAAACAGATTAAGGAAATTAGCCCAAACAGCTTGAACAGAGTCACAACAGCACCACAAACGTACGTTTGAGATGTTTGTTTGGCAATGAGACCACCTCTGGCCTGCAGCTTACCTCACTGACCCATTTTATAAGTTGGCGAGATGTCAAAAACAAGTCCAAGTTATTTAAATGCATTTATTTACATGCTTGCTTATTTGTTCATTTGTATTGTGACTCAGTGAATCTCAAGTTTGATTCTGAATAATGGAAACAAATGGGAATAAAAATGAACCTGGTGGGCTGACACACTAGAACTGCTCAGTTCTATGAAACAAACTAAACAGTCAGTGTACCAGTGTACACCACTTCACAGTCTGAGTTATGAGAGTGCATGGTTACATTTTCCTACTAAAAGCTTAGACGAGCTTGTCTGCTGAATGTTAAAGTTTCTCTAAAATGGGTAATGGGTCAGCAAATCCTGGGGAGAAAACAAAAAATATAAGGTAAACAATACAGTATCAATAAATAGAATCACAGTAATATATAATTAAATAGAATCAAGCAGCCAGTTTCAGTGCTGAATTAGCCCCGGTACTTTCAGTGCTGAATTAGCCCAGCTAGTTTCAGTGCTGAATTAGCCCCGTTACTTTCAGTGCTGAATTAGCCCAGTTAGTTTCAGTGCTGAATTAGGCCCCAGTACTTTCAGTGCTGAATTAGCCCCGGTACTTTCAGTGCTGAATTAGCCCCGGTACTTTCAGTGCTGAATTAGCCCCGGTACTTTCAGTGCTGAATTAACTCAGTTAGTTTCAGTGCTGAATTAGCCCAGCTATTTTCAGTGCTGAATTAGCCCAGCTAGTTTCAGTGCTGAATTAGCCCAGGTGGTTCCAGTGTTGAAATTACAGTTACAGTGATCGATACGAATTTTAAAAACTTTTAGAACAAAGAAAGTGTTTCTTCTATTGCTGCTGTTCTCACAAAATCTCTCTTTTGGAGTTCGATGTTCATTGTACCCAACTTAAATATATGTTCTTGAGCTGAATTAACAACCTCTAGCTAGCGCCAGAATGTTACCGCATACTTGGCTAGTTAAACTAGCATCTGCTGCATGATTGGAGATGAAGATAGAGTAGCTTCTCTTTCCATAATCTCATGTTTCCGACTTTCTGCTGAAACAGTAAGGACAGAGAGCTTCCAGAATCGAGTGTTATTGTATCGTTTACTTTCTGTAATAGTTGTATTTCCCAGCATGCACTGTCAAGCCAAGACAAATGCCCTATCCATGTACATTCACTTTCTCCCAGAGCAAATGCATATAACGTAACATAACTTATTATCCCATGCTTCTCTCCACAGGTGTGGAAATTTGATGATCATCACAAATTAGTGAATACAGGAAAGGATTTAGATCACAAGGAGGCATGGATGTACGGTTCGGGTTCAGGATCTCCCTGATTCTGACCATTATGGTGCTAACCTTGTACAGTGATGGGGTCAAAGGTCAGAGAGCAGGTAAGTTCAACACCAGTCATCTACTGACTTCGAGGAATGACGCAATGCAATGGTGTTATTAAGCTGACTGACCATGGTGGCTAATGTATTCCTAGGTTGTAAGAATGTGCACTACGACCTGGTTTTCATCCTGGACACATCATCCAGCGTGGGCAAGGACAACTTCGAAAAGATCCGTCAGTGGGTGGCCAACCTGGTGGAGTCGTTTGATGTGGGTGAAGACAAGACGCGCGTGGCTGTGGTGCGCTACAGTGACCGTCCCACCACCGAGTTCAACCTGGCCAGGTACAAATCCCTGGAGGAGGTCAAGAGGGCGTCCAGGAACATAAGATACCTGGGAGGGAACACCAAGACAGGAGATGCCATCAGCTACACCACTACCAACATCTTCACAGTGCAGGCAGGAGCCAGGCCTGCTGCCAAGGGCATCCAGAAGGTGGCGATATTGCTAACGGACGGGAAGAGTCAGGATTACGTCCTGGAGCCGTCCGTCGCAGCGGCCAGGGCCGGCGTCCGCATGTTCGCTGTGGGCATCGGGGAGGCGCTGAAGGTGGAGCTGGAGGAGATCGCAGCCGAACCAAAAAACGCACACGTCTTCCACGTGACGGACTTCGACGCCATCGACAGGATCAGAGGGAGACTGAGGAAGAGGCTCTGTGAGAGTAAGTGCTCCCAATGCCCGTCGTAGACGTCGTTTAATGCTTCTTGAGGCTGCTCACCAGTGTTCGATTCTACCTGATTAATTCGACCCTTGTTGTTTGCTAGTGCACTTATTTTGTCATTTTTTATAGGCGTCAGCATGAACTAGAGTTCCCCAGTTCAGCGGGATCTTTCGTCTTGAGCTGGCGAGGTTGCATGCTATGATGACAAAGCACTTTGTCTGCAAACAGCTGTAAATGTAATTGCGTAAAACACCAACAGCAAAGAGCTCTTGTCTGTTCATAAACCAGACAAAAGGGTTTCGTGTGCTGCATTCACCTGCATTCACGCTTTTGAGAAATACTCAATGGGCATCAGAAATACAGAGCCACATGGAGGATAAAACCTCTTACATCTGTCAGACCACTTACATCCGAGTGCACATCTCTAGAAGTCCTCCATCATACTTCTAGAGTTCGATCCAGAGCTGGCTTTTGAATGCACACACACACACACACACAAACACACTTGGGGTACGATCCCGATACATCCTTTAAGGAGCGCGTGAACACAGTGAGGTGTTTCAGCAGGGGGCCACGTGAGAGGGCCGAGCCTGCATCTGGAGCTTCTTTGCTGGAGACGTTTTTGTGGTTGGGTGCCCTAGCAAGGCTGGGTGAGGCAGAGGTGTGGAGACCAAACTCGGGCTTTGCCTGCAAATACAGCTTTAGATAACATGTGGGATCATCTCAGATGGCCACTGCAGACAGCAAGCATGTATTAAAATTCTATGAATACATATCTCTCAGACACTGGGGTATAGTGGCCTGGAACACGACACATTTATTTCAGTGAAAGTGCAGGGTTTTTATTGTGTGTGTGTGTGTGTGTGTGTGTGTGCGTGTCTGTGTAACTTGGAGATTTTTTTATATATCTTTATATATGTAACGTGGAGATATTTTTGGATATATTCAAAAGTAAGAACAGAAAGCGAGTGACTATATTTTAGTTTCCCTTCTATGTTCTGATCAATAAGTCACATTGAAACCCCTCAGATCAGCTAATCTAGACATGAACGTGAGTGTGTGAAGGGGACAAAGGGGACACGTCAGTCCAGGTCCACATAACCCAGTTCCCTTTCCAAAGAACAAGTGATTTCATAACCACCTACTGAACGGTTGAAGAATGAGAGCTGCTTTTAGCAGCGTTATGTTTAATTTCGATGGCCCACAGATGTAACAGAGTGAGCATGTGAGAGAGAGTGAGTCAGTTCAGCTTCTTTTCAAGCTTTCACTGAGACCGTTCCTTGGGATTCCAGTCCAGGACAGCACCCACATTAAGGAGACTCTCGCCAAACACACGAGTCACCACGCTGAGTGTATCTCCTCTGAGAAACACCACCATCACTATGAGGTGGGAACTCATCACCATTTCAAAACTCCTTCTGCCTCCTGCCTGGTCTGAAGACAGAAAGATCAGCTTTCCACTGCACACGTATGCCTAAGAATACCTGTGGACAGAAGACGGGCGTGTGTGCGGGCCAGGTTATTTTAGCTCTGAAAATTACAGTTCAAATGTTTCCAGTTGAGTATGGCTTCATCGTGGAGCATTTGACCTTTTAATCTACAGCTCTTAGTTTTAAAAGTACGAGTTAGGAGCTGCATTTCCTTCCACAGTGTAACTAGTAAAACGTTAAGGTATAAATACTTTCTCTGCAACTAATTCATGAGAGGTTCAGTCTGCCCAATCTTTCCACCACCCCCACCCCAAACAGCCTCCTTGTCTGTGAGTCCTGATGAATTATCTCTTGTAAAACACTATCATTTATTCACGTTCACGCATCACCATATTCTTTTGGTTTTTGTGCAGAAACACAAAATGATGGGGTGCGGCTTTCTAGAGGTCTTCTCTGAATGAATGTTTGAAATGGAAGAAAGACACAGTTAAACTAGCACACAAGCAGAGTCAGAGTCTTTTTGATTTTTCATGTGTTTTAATCAGAAGGGATAATCCCATCGGACCGCTGGGCTTTCAATCCAAGTGCTGGCTGCTAAATCCATCAGCAATATGTTGATGTCTGGATGGCCTAATCTCCAGACTTGCCTTGACTGGCATAGACTGTCTTCCCTTAAACCTGGTTTTCATTAGCCAACTGCTGGTCTGTCAAACACGAAACCTTCGATAAGGCCTTTGCTTCCCCGACATCCTCGCCCTAGTCCTGCGGCGGCCTATCAGAGTGGCAAGTCCAGTAAATATATTAAAAGTTCTTTAAGACATTTGGATATCTGTACTGAATGCAAATGTGAAAATGTTGTAATCTGAAGCTTTAGTTAGACATCATATCCTCAAATAATTAGCACTGGCAAAATGAAGGTTTAGACCGATAATTTATGCCACTTAAACACCCAGGGAACTAGTTTTTTTTTTCTTCATTTGCATATGGCAAGCTCACGCTTTCTCATTGGTTCAATAATTTGTTATGATTTTATGTTTATTTTCATTTTTACTCGGTAGCAATCACAAGCAAATGATCCTAAATGGCACCATGGCACCGCAGTCTCCATTAAAAGCGAATTACAAACATTTAAATATCACTTGCCACATCATTTGGCAGTGACATCACCAGAGGGGCATAATTGCACCCATAAAGCCCAGTTGCTCAGCCAGGATTGGAATTTTTCATCCTTTAATTTCACAGACTTCAAACTCCTGCATTACCATATGCAGTAAACCAGTGCAAATTGGCACCTGAAAAGAACATGACGCTAGACTAACCATTGCGTAAGCTAAAGAGTTCCACCCTGTACGGTGGCCTGTTGAGCCATTCGGGGGTCAATTTCTAATTACAGGCATAGGGAAAAGGCAGGTTAGTTCGCATTCACATGTGGGACCCTTTTAAAACAGTGACGCACTGCAGGCTTTTCACTGCTTTGTCATCTCACCAGCCGATACATAGGTGCCACCAGAATGATCTAACCACCTTTTAAAGGCCCGTTGTGGTGTTATGGGCTGGGTTAAGCCCTGCCCCTTTCAGGGCGTGGCCTATGAAGTAGGCCGCTTGAGTGATTGGTCAGAGCTGTGCGTCTTGTTCCGATCATCATGGCCACCCAGATTTTTTCGCGTTTTGATTTTGTCCTGCCACCCTCTGAACATGGCTCGTCCAGTTAAGTAGTCCCAAAGTCAGGATGTGATCTTCTCAAGGACAGGATGTGACCTTCTCAAGGACAGGATGTGATCTTCTCAAGGTCAGGATGTGATCTTCTCAAGGACAGGATGTGACCTTCTCAAGGACAGGCCTCAGAATCTCTGGGTCAGAGGGATAACCGGTTCACCTTACGGTAGCCCAGACGTGACACCCAGAATAACATTCCTCCACTCTGAATGCACTCAGCACTGCTTGGTAAAACACTCTCACCTACAACTATTCTTGTGAAAATCATAGTGTGGGAGAATGCAAATGTGTCCATAAGATGTGACTGCGATGCTCAAGGCAGAACAGACTGCATAGTTTGCGGATGGAAATATGGACTCTGATCATTTTTGAAGGTTAGATAAACAGGAGCAGGGTGGAGAGGGGTCACCAAGAGTTCTCCTGCATGCACACCTAGGGCTCCTCTGCTACAGGGAGACTGCAGTACCCACCAGACCTGCTGCTATAAACTGGAATTCATAGTGAAGTTAAGGCCTCTCAAAACCAAAGTGCTTTTTATAGACACGATTAAAGAAAATTACAGGGTCTGATTGTACATGATTGTCAGGCACTCGATCGGGCTCTGTGGTTTGGGCGTCTCTCTGCTTTCTGCCAAATGTGTGTGCGACTGTGTTTGTGTGTGTGTGTGTAGGACGGAAAATGAGCTTGAGAAAAAGGCGGCAGCATAGAGGGACACAATGGCATGCGCAGGTGTTATAATGTAGTGAAGCGTTTCCATAAATGCCTTGTGTTTTGAGTTTTATGATTCAGCCCCAAAGGCCGTGCTGTGTGGGGACAGCACAGCGTCTGGGTGGTCCGCTATCACACGGCCTTGGACAGGCTGGAAATAACCAGCATTCCTTGCGCCACAGGTGCCTTACACAGCATGAAAATAATGACAGTTATGACAAAGTTTCTCTAAGAATAGCTGCTTGTGCGTCATTTACTTTAACAGTTATCAGCCAAGTGTGGAAGTCTCAAAACCCTGTAAATCTTGGCTCAAGTGACCTGTGCACTGGTCCTAGCAGTGGCCGTTCTCACGCCGAATCCCATGACCTGATCTCCTGCAGATCCCTACACCTTAAAGGACATTTTCTCAAAACACTACAGGTCTACCTTAAAAATCTGCAATTTAAAAAGCAGTTTTGCACTGACACAGCTAAAATTGCTGAGTGTCTTTTTATAGGCACTCTGTGTGAATTTATCCTTGACATAAATTCTGTTTGGGTGTCTCAAGAGCTCTGGGAAAATTTTATTTGCTTTTCTGTGCAAATATTATTTGGTTTATGATCATTAGCAGTGACATCAGAAGCACAGTGATGGCAATTTGGCTCAAGCTTCTTAAACACTTCTGCCTAAATGCAAAAAATAAAACCTCCATAAAAGCCCCTTATGCAATATATAACATCAGTTTCAGGTGCTTTACTTTAACTGCTGTAACCAGAACCCGCCCTTATACAATCCTGTAATGTTTCTCTCACCATCCATTAGCAAGGCAGTGCTAGCATTCATTCCTAAGCACAGCTGGTTAGCAAGCGCTAAATCAGTTAATGAAGCAGATGTAAAGGATATGTTCCGATATCGAGCTCAGACGGGTACTTGAACGTTCATTCTTCTTTTAAACTACTGCTTTGGTGACATTAATATTCATTAACACAAATATTATATAGCTATAGAGTTGACCAAAAGCAACCTGCTAATGTAAACAAGACTATAAATGTGTGTTTTTATTATTGAGAAATGCTCATGAATTCCCGTTTACATCGAAGTGCGCAAATTAGTTTTGCTGGCTAATTTTAGCTTGTTATTTCAGCTTGTATCGAATTTACTGTACAACTGTCATTTCACTGGACCAGTCCAGCTGTACGCATTGCTGCCTCAGTGATACTGCCCGGTCTTCCTCCAGTTTCTCACTATGTCTCCAAGCGTAAACCAAGTGTGCCGGTGCCGTTTGCTTTTAGCTATCTGTTAGCATCTTTAGCTCTTTGCGAGCTCCCTCTGATGGATGTCCAAAACTGAGGCGGAAGGGCGTCGGCGTGTGGTCGCCCCCCCGAGGGCTTGGATCACGCTGCTGCCACAGGTCCATGGTCCCCGGGTGTACACGGCCGAGCGACGCCCGGTCGTAAATCACTTCCCTCACTCTGTCGTCGCTCTAACAGCATGGCGGATGCCACAGCCGGCGAGGAAAGGGTAGCTTATGTCTCCCGTGACAGTAACAGGAGCCCCAGTGCTGTTAAGACTCTTTATTAAACGCACATCTGTTGTGGCGTTGATGACAAACTGGTGCCGCACTGGCGCGCGCCGCTATGGCGAACGGGACAACAGGACTGGAACGGGAACGGGACAGACAACCAATCCGTTTTGTCTTCCGTCATACAAAGTGTAGTCATGCACACATGTTTGCTGATAAAGAGGTTCCAGATGTCCCAGCAGTTGTCTAAATTGCACTTTAAGTACTAATGAAGTTATGAAATTTGAAGTCCTAATGAAAATAATTACTTGGATAATTACGTGGGCCCTACCTGGCCGTAGGTTAGCCCAACACTGGACAGGTCACAGTCTCATTTGGTTCTGAAATATGGTACTTGTTTTTGTGTCTTTAATGGTGAATCCATGTACTAAATACGCCCTCTCCAAAATGGAAGGTCCAGAGGGAAGATTAAAAGGCCGGAAGCTTCACAGACTGATACGTCAGTCGTGTCAAGTGCCTGCTAACTCCTGCCGAGAACCTTAGCAACCTGACACTGTTGTTGTACCACACTCATATATGAGAGCCCCAGCAACACTGATGTCATTCGCACTGATGGGCGTCAAGGCAACACAGGAGTCACTCTCGTATACGGGTCTCCTGGCAACAGTGTCACTCTCACAGACGGGAGTCCGGGCAACACGGGTCATCTGATTGCCCCTTCGTTCCTCATACTGCTCCTCTGTGTATTTGTTTGCTGTTTTGCACATCACAAAATTAGGGCAACATTTCAATGTTAGAGGTTTGTTAGAGGTTGATAAATGGTCCTGCCTTCTAGACAGTTGATGTGAAGTTACTCTTGCACACAGTTAACTCCCCCATCAAATATCACGCAAAATAACCACATGGAATTATGTTTGAAAGATGTTCTGAGCATTTAGGGCCTTCTTGTGCTAAACAGGATATTACACTGTGAGAAACATCTTAATTCACTATTGCAATGACAGCTTATCTGAACATGGCTTAGCTGTGATACAGGAGATACCTGCTCCATCCTGAGGGAGGCCATGAATCCATCATACTGAGTCATGAGTCCACCACAAGTACTGATATCATGAGTCCACCACACGCACTGATATCATGAGTCCACCACACGCACTGATATCATGAGTCCAGACTTTCTGTCAAAAGAGCCTTTTGTGTATATGTACGGACGTTGTATTCTTTAACACAAACCCCACCCTGTGGGGAAGACTTCAGGTCTCCATGGTTCAAAATAATTTTTCTTTCACCACAGTGTCTTAATGGTTTATGTCTGTTTCCTGCACAGATGTCCTGTGTCCCAACATGAAGGTTCTGGCCGACCGCTTCAAGCCCAGCAGCACGAGTGCAGGTCAGAAGGAGGTTCCAGGTGAGTCCACCCTCTTCCTGTACACCATCCACTTCCTGCCGTGTGCACACGCTCTCTGCGGTAGTGGCTCGTGGTTGGAGGCGTTTCAGCAAACGAGGTTTGTCAGTTCAGTAAACTGAGTGTGAAGGTAAAACTTGGCAGGTTGCATCATGGGAACAGAGTTAAAGGAAAAATCCTTTGATATTGAGATTTCAGTGTACTTTAAATTGATTCATTAGGATCGTAGGATATGTTTTGTTGAATACTTGATGTTCCATTTATAAACAGGGCCCCACAGTTTCGAACTGCTGATGAAAAAATGTTAAAACAAGCAGGTTTTTTTTCAGGATTTAAGGGAGAATCCAGTGAAATATTCCTGATTCCTGATCTAGTGAACTGAGTAATCCATTTTTTCCTGTGTGTTTTTATATGTGCTATGTGTGAAGTCCTTCACTGAACATGACATAGTTTGAAGGAATTGAAAACATTGTCACAGATTAAGCCTAAATGGTCATGTGACTCTTCTGTTTGATTTTGTATTATTTTTCAAAAGCAATTTTAGTTTTGGCTTGTCTCACAGAACAAAAAGTACAAAAATGATCTAAGCATGCCAGTTTTAAGTTTTCCCAGCAGATTAATGTTTGAAATGGTTGTATATTTGGGGAGGAATGTGTACAAGTTTTTCCTCTTTCTGAGAAGAGGTGAGTGTTGCAGTACTCAGACAGGTAGGATGTTTGGTTGGAGTCTTTAGGGGATCCCAGTTCCTGCGTGAGCCGCCCACACAACCTCAACAGATTAGAGTAAAAAAACAGACATGGAGCGAGAGAGAAAGAGAGAGGGAGAGAGAGAGAGAGAGAGAGAGAGAGAGGGAGAGAGATAGAGAGAGAGATAGAGACAGGGAGAGAGAGAGAGAGAGAGAGGGAGAGAGAGATAGAGAGAGGGACAGCAGAAATGCGTGTACAACATGTACCGATCCAGTCTCCACAGGGGTGTGTGGTACATATGGCACATACAGGACTCCCAAACATGTGCCAAAGTCTTTAGTATTAAATTAGCATAAGTGGGCGTGTTTATATACAAGTCGCCCCCAGCTCCGCCCCAGCGTGTATCATTAACACCTGTGGTGTGCAGCAGGCCACTGTGGGACAGTAGCAACTCACAGTAAGAGCCAGTTCAGCGGAGGATTTTACTGTGTAAGGTAAGATTGTGCATTGATGACATATTTAGTCTTTAAAAGATGACATATTTAATCTAAATTTAAATATAGGAAAATACCGGATACAGTATACAGGAAAATTCCAGTATTCCAGTAAAGGGCAGCGGTAATCAACAGTTAAACTGCGTATTCTTAGAGCAGGCCTAGAGAAACCCTTATTCTGGCCTGAGCCTGTCTTGAACCAGTATCACTGGCTTGCATTTGTCTTGGAAATCAATCCAATCCTGTTTCTGTTCACACTGGCTACCTGTCCCATTCCACTTGAGCTCCTCCTCCTGACACAGTAGCACCAGCCGGTGAACCCATCTCCTGCCCCAACGGCCTTGCCCCAACACCTCTCCGGGTACATCTTTCCGCATCATGGCCCCCAAACTATGGATTACTCCTACATCTTCACCCCTGACCCCAGTTGTCTCCTGTAGCCTTGGTCTCCTTCCAAAAGCTGTGTGTTCTTTCTCCTGATCACTGAACTTATGTCTGTTTACATCCTTCTGTAAAGTGCCCTTGTGTATGAGAACAGCACTATTTATATTGTACTTACTATTATTATTGTTGATGTTGTTGTTGTTGCTGGTGATGGTACATTTAATAAATTATGAATGAATTAATCATTGCCCAGAGAAAAGGCTAGTTTTCAAACACAGTAAACCAGGTAAAAGGTTAAATATGTTTCTAAATGTTGATGTGCTTGAACACTTCAAATTCGAAAGCAGCTACTACAGTGCCATAAAACACTCAACTACAGCACAATGTTAGTCTTTACTTATGAACATGCTCAACCATCCGCTATACACTGAGGCAACTCAAACTACTTAAGCTTAAAGCTAATATCTCCAGGCTATTTCAGAAGCTCCCCACATCCGTAAGCAGAAGTTGGAGACGTTGGAGACGCAGACGGCTAGGTACTGGTGTCCTGTGTCTCTAGCATGTGTCTCTTGTATTTGTTTGGAGGAAAGATGTAATGATCAGGAGACAGAGTTGTTCTCTCATCGCCCTTGCTGGGAAAACAGAAGTGTATTGTCTCACACGGGGGGGGGGTTCCAAGATTCAACTCCAGATGTATTTGGAAATGTGTAGTTTACTGTAACACAATGACCACATAATTATCACCTAGAATCACTTGAGGAGAAGATACCTAGTCTCGCCAAAATCAAAAGCTCAAAGGCATTTTCAGCGCCGCTGAACCATCATTTGATGCTTGACTGCTTCATTAACGATACAGTTACGAGGACGCTCTCCAGCACGCTGTGCTAGTCATTTACAAGCCAAATGCTATGAGCGTCTTGCTTTCAGGAAAAACCTAAAGCTAGATCACAGAGCTGTCTGGATATAGGGTGTGACCCATGTTTATATTTCACTTTGAGGTATATGAGTGATTGATAAACTGATTTCGTGATGACTGGATCAGTCTACACGCTCCAGGCCTGAAACAGGACCACAACACATGTACAGAGTTGCTTTCTGTCTGGATAGCTTTTTTTTTTTTACCCATAATTCCAGTGTAGACGCGAATCATCAGGGACTACAGTTTAAACGTAGCCAGGGTTGCCATGGCGTGACCAGATGTGCGTCGGAGCGGGCCCGTCGGGTCCATCTGCGCTCGGTCTGGTTCTGGCCGGCCCTCTGGTCGCTCATCCGCTCGGTCACCCTCAGAAATAGCTCCCCGCGAGCGTCGTGATTATACACCTCGGCCTGCCATGCTAATTACAGGCCCGCGCTCGCATCTGAGCGCCTGCAGGCCGTGACGGTACCGCCGTCGCACTCGGGGGACGGGGGGACAAACGCCACCACGAGAATAATATAACTGGGGTGGGGGCGGGGCTTGAGCAGGGAGAGCAGGATTATGTGTTCCAGTGTAATCCACCGTGTGCTGATTTATTGTCAAAAGCTACAATTATTACATTTGTTTCCATTTTTTTTTATCTTGCAGTGAAACACACCTACACACATCTATAACTATTAGAAGTAGGTAATGATGAGGAAATGTGGAAACAAGATACGATGTATAAGTTGGTTTCAAGCGTTTAATGCATGCAGAAATGAGCTGAACAAAGTCATTGGGACCTAAACAGCTTCTCCTGCTTGGGAAACATAGAGGCAGACGCTTGACTCCTAAGGAATTTGTGCGTGGGAGTTTGGTGAGCCGAGAGAGCGAGACAGAGGGAAACCGGAGGAGCTTCTGCTCAGTGAGTTTAGACGCTCACTCTGACGGAGGGCTGTGTCTGATGCAGGGCTGTGTCTGATGCAGGGCTGTGTCTGATGGAGAGCTGTGTCTGATGCAGGGCTATGTCTGATGGAGAGCTGTGTCTGATGGAGAGCTGTGTCTGATGCAGGGCTATGTCTGATGGAGAGCTGTGTCTGATGCAGGGCTATGTCTGATGGAGAGCTGTGTCTGATGGAGAGCTGTGTCTGATGCAGGGCTATGTCTGATGGAGAGCTGTGTCTGATGCAGGGCTATGTCTGATGGAGAGCTGTGTCTGATGGAGAGCTGTGTCTGATGCAGGGCTATGTCTGATGGAGAGCTGTGTCTGATGCAGGGCTATGTCTGATGGAGAGCTGTGTCTGATGCAGGGCTGTGTCTGATGGAGAGCTGTGTCTGATGGAGAGCTGTGTCTGATGCAGGGCTGTGTCTGATGGAGAGCTGTGTCTGATGCAGGGCTGTGTCTGATGGAGAGCTGTGTCTGATGCAGGGCTGTGTCTGATGGAGAGCTGTGTCTGTTGCAGGGCTGTGTCTGATGCAGGGCTGTGTCTGATGGAGAGCTGTGTCTGATGCAGGGCTGTGTCTGATGCAGGGCTGTGTCTGATGCAGGGCTGTGTCTGATTCAGGGCTGTGTCTGATGGAGAGCTGTGTCTGTTGCAGGGCTGTGTCTGATGCAGGGCTGTGTCTGATGGAGAGCTGTGTCTGATGCAGGGCTGTGTCTGATGGAGAGCTGTGTCTGATGCAGGGCTGTGTCTGATGCAGGGCTGTGTCTGATGGAGAGCTGTGTCTGATGCAGGGCTGTGTCTGATGGAGAGCTGTGTCTGATGGAGAGCTGTGTCGGATGCAGGGCTGTGTCTGATGCAGGGCTGTGTCTGATTCAGGGCTGTGTCTGATGGAGAGCTGTGTCTGATGCAGGGCTGTGTCTGATGCTGGGCTGTGTCTGATGGAGAGATGTGTTTAATGCCTCTTTGTGTTGTACTGCAGTGTCCCAGTAATACAGTGTCCCAGTACTGTTGTGTCCCAGTACTGCAGTGTCCCAGTACTGCAGTGTCCCAGTAATACTGTATCCCATTACTACAGTGTCCCAGTAATACAGTGTCCCAGTAGTAGAGTGTCCCAGTATTGCAGTGTTCTAGTACTACAGTGTCCCAGTACAGAGTGTCCCAGTACAGAGTGTCCCAGTACAGTGACCTAGTGCCTCTATGGCTGCTACACTCACCACAAAACCAAACCACTTTGTTCTTTAGGACAACTGCAAAACACAGCTTTTGTTTCTGACATCCATCCCCCGCTATACTGCGTCTCCGAGCACCACGGGGTCCAGCTCTGCTCAGGGTGTCAGGCCTCACAGAGCAAAGCTGCATTCCTTTATTTATTTATTTATTTACCGTAGGCAGTAACAGTATCCATTTATTTACTTGTTATTTATTTGTATTTATACTTTAGGCAGTAACTGTGTCCACTCACACATTCTCAGTTCAATTTTGTACAATCAGTAATGAATAAAACCAACAAACACCCATGAATAATTAAAACTATTCAAACATAAACCTGTTTAATCCCCTTTAAGGTAGTCCACACACGTACACACACACACACACACACACACACACACACACACACACACACACACACACACACACACACACACACACACACACACACACACACACACACACACACACACACACACACACACACACACACACACACACACACACACACACACACACACACACACACACACACACACACACACACACACACACACACACACACACACACATACACACACACACACACACACACTTCATTGGCGAAACGTGGACATCAATTGGCTGAGCGTAGCCGTGGATACAACATCAAACTCTTCCACATAGTTGCATGTCATGTTAATTTCCTACAGTGTTAGGAATGCATATCTGGTTGCTTTTGCAGAGGATGGTCTAGATACTGGACACCACTGCTGCATTTACATACTGCTATTATATTTGCATACTGATACTACTGCCGGGGCGGCATGGTGGTGTGGTGGTTAGCACTGTCGCCTCACAGCAAGGCGGTCTGGGTTCAATTCTCGGTCTGGGCTGCTCTGTGTGAAGTTTGCATGTTCTCCCTGTGCCTGTGTGGGTTTTCTCAAAGACATGCATGTTAGGTTGATTGGTCACTCTAGATTGCCCGTAGGTGTGAGTGTGTGTGTGCGTGTTGGCCATGTGGTGGACTGGCGACCTGCCCATGGTGTACCCTGCCTTCGCCCAGAGATGCTGGGATTGGCTCCAGCCCCCCGTGACCCCGACTAGCGGGAATAAGCGGTACGGATAATGAATGAATGAAAAATACTACTGCCAATCACCACCGCACCTCTCCAGTTATGTTGTCCATACCTGCTTCTGACTCATTTCCCCCACCTAGTGGCCATACATGGAAATGACCAGTTGTGTGGGGGTGGGGGGGTCCTCTACTAGGCCTCTACCGCATATCAGTTCGGTTCAGATGTTACTACCACCATCACCTCATTTTACAGCCTGAATAGATATTTGGTGTGCTGTGTAAATAATTTCTCCGGTTGCCTCACAGGCTTTGACTTGATGGAGTACTTCAACGTGAGAGACGTTCTGGGGGAGAAGACAGAGCCTGGTCACAGTGCCTACGTGAGGCTGGGTACCATGCCGATTGTCCAGCAGACAGAGTGAGTGCTAATGAAGGACCTCTGTCCTAAACATCCTGTCTCTCTGGAAAACCTTTCATACTCCACATCTTTATACTGTTTGAATATTTTTTCCATGCAATACCATGCCAGTGATCTGTTGTTCTACTTGAAGATAAAAGGTATGAGCAGTTTTTTTTTTTTACGGATTTGAGTTTGTCTTATGGGTCTCTGCGTGTTTTTGCCCCTGGAGAGTGTGCTAGACCTAAACCCACCCGCAGACATACAACTGCAGAACATGTAGCATCATACGAAGTAGATATGAAGAACAGAGAAGATAATCATTCGTGCACAGGTGGCACTGGTATGATAACCCTTTTACTGTGCCTCTCTTCCAGGGATGTGTTCCCCCAGGGCCTTCCGGACGAGTATGCCTTCGTCACCACGTTCAAGTTCAGGAAGACGTCTCGGAGGGAAGACTGGTACCTGTGGCAGGTGTATGACAAGTACGGAATCCCGCAGGTGAGCAGGCCACAGGCTAGAGACAATTAAGATTCTCAATTCAGCTTTTTGCAACGGATGAATTGCGTTTTAAAGCAACTTTAATGATACTTAACAGAGAAAATCGATGTGAATAAAGTTCAGCTAATGAATATGCAGCCCTCTTAAAGGAGCGATGATGCATCCAGCTAGCACCAAGTCTCTGAGCTCGTCGTGCGTTCGTGAAAGTTCTCAGCACCTGCAGATGCCCCAAGCCACAGGGGGCAAAGTCGTTGTGCTGAGCGTCTGCCGGGCGTCTGCTGAGCGTCTACCAGGCGTCTGCCGGGCGTCTTCCGGGCGTCTGCCGAGCATCTATGGCGTCTCCGGCGTCTCATGTAGCTCTTCTCTTTCCCGCCAGGTGTCCATCCGTCTGGATGGCGATAACAAGGCGGTGGAGTACAATGCGGTGGGCGTGACCAAGGACGCGGTGCGGGCCGTCTTCCGCAACCCCGAGGTGGACAACCTGTTCGATCGCAGCTGGCACAAGATCGGCCTGCGCGTGGACGCCGCGTCTGTGGCGCTTTACCTGGACTGCAAACACATCCAGACGCTCCCCATCGAGGAGCGGGAGGACATCGACATCCAGGGCAAAACCGTCATCGGCAAACGGCTGTACGACAGCGTCCCGATTGACGTAAGTTCCTCATGGTTCCTGAAGACCAATTCCTTCTTATAACAGCACACAGAAAGTTGTATATATAGACAAGAAGCCATCTTCCTTATAATGTAATACTGCATTTGTATTGATTAAATCCATTATACATATTTACACATATAGATGCAACAGTACGTGCATGTTAACTTCATTGTGAAGCCACATTGTGATTAGTGTGACACCATGCTGGATCATATGCTAAGAGAGGCTTCTTGAAGAACAGGGCACAGGGCTGCCAGCCCCAGTTGCCAGGGGCTTCCATGGCTGGGGTCTGAGGTTTCTGTCTTCACCCATCGTGTGTGAGAGCTGGAGGAATGTAGAAGTGTTGCTTACACATCCTGCTGCTGTCTGTCTTTGTGTGTGTGTGTGTGTTCTCTCTACAGTTTGACCTTCAAAGGATGGTGATCTACTGTGACTCTAAGCAAGTAGAGCAGGAGACGTGTTGTGACCTGCCTGGAGGCCCTGTGAGTGTTCATCTGTCCACACACACACACACACACACACACACACATACATATCTCTCGCGTGCACATACACAAACACACAAATAGCTTCTTTGGCTGAACACCACTTAAACACTCCCTGCCTGTCATCAAACTGTCTGTCTCTCTATCTGTCTCCCTCTGTCTCTCCATCTGTCTCTCCAACTGTCTCACTCTCTCTCTATTTCTCCATCTGTCTGTCTCTCTGTCTCTCTCTTTGGCTGGCACACACCAGTCTAACACACCTTGGCTATTTGCAGCTATTTGCAGCTTCTTTGTGGCACCTTCAGAAATAACAGCGTTTCTGTCACCCACATTTCCCACATTAACTCTCCTACATGGCTGCTTGTACAGCCCATTCAAAGCTAAATAACCAATTTTATTACATCTGAGTGACTCAAGACTGCAGTCTCATGCACACTATAGTAACAGGGTGAGGACTTTAATGGAACCCTTTAGGACCTAAACAAGGAAACAGCACTACACATTTTTACTGTGTTCATGTCCACATTGCCCTTTATTTGACATCTGAACATTGGGAACAGAATGACATAGACCCACTTACTTGACATTCACTTAATCGGGTGTTTGAAGCCAGGCTCACCTACGCTCTGCTCACCTACACTCACCTACGCTCACCTACGCTCACCTACGCTCTGCTCACCTACACTCACCTACGCTCACCTACGCTCACCTACACTCACCTCTGCTCACCTACGCTCACCTACGCTCTGCTCACCTACGCTCACCTACGCTCACATACGCTCACCTACACTCACCTACACTCACCTACACTCACCTCTGCTCACCTACGCTCACCTACGCTCTGCTCACCTACACTCACCTACGCTCACCTACGCTCACCTACACTCACCTCTGCTCACCTACGCTCACCTATGCTCACCTCTGCTCACCTACACTCACCTCTGCTCACCTACACTCACCTGTTACAGAACATTGGTGCATTTCATGCCAACAGTTCCCTAACAAACATGACCATATCAAATACAAGTAGATTTATACACGTTTATACATACATATATTTTGTAGATATATGAGAGGTGCATATATCAAAAAATTGTTCTTACATATAAAAGGGACCATCCTCAAAAACAATGTTTATGCCAAGCAACAAATGCAACCATTTTTATCTCTCTCTTTAGTAGTAATAGTAAATAGTCTGTCTGTCTCTCCCATAGTAATTCTCTGTCTGTCTGTCGCTCCTATACTAATTCTCATTCTGTCTGTCTCTCTCCTATACTAATTCTCTGTCTGTCTCTCTCAGTGTCCCACGCAGGTAGTAACTGAGGCTCCGCCCATCGAGATCCCCACCCCGACCCCCACGAGCGGAGAGCAGACGGGTGAAACTCATGCGGTCAACTGCTCCTGTCCTCCAGGGGAAAGGGTGAGGCCTTATAGGTCATAGGTCAAAGGTTATGGCGTCACAGTTTCACCCCAAAATGCTGAATGACTGAAACCAAGCATACTGTTTTGATATTTCCTACTCTCATCCAACTGTGATGGCTTAAATATTACAAACGTATGTTTGGATGTCAAGTTTTCAACTTGTCTTTTTTTCTCTCGTACCTCAGTACTCCTCTGTTCTCTTGTGTTCCCTCGTTTCCACCTCTCTTCTGCTACATTCATCTCTCCACTGTGTCCATCTCTCACTTTGTTGCTGCCCCACAGGGTCAGACGGGCTTGCCTGGTGTCCAAGGCTCCAAGGGTGAAAAGGTCATAAACCAGTCCTTATTACAGTCTGTCACTGATCATTTTAAGAGTCTCCAGACTTGTCTGTGTGTCCATCCCCTGGCATCCTGAGCGGCACTTCTTCACTGTCCTTTAAACTGTGCATCCACACAGGGAGATCCAGGCCTTACGGGCAGTGCAGGACCGCAGGGACCAAAGGGGCAAAAAGGAGAAGCTGTATGAAAACTGTTTCTTCACATTTCTTCTGGTTTAGAGTAAAGACTTTTAAAGTGTAGCCTTGAGGGCTTCCCTGCCCTCCTCCCTCACATCAGGCCCTATAGGCAGGTCCTTAATGGATTCGCCCAGATCCACCACTGTCTGCTTGCTGGTCACCCGAGGCTGACAGCCATTTAAAAGCTCCACCTGTATCAATAGTTGATTGTGTCAGAAGCTGCACCAAAAGTATCAAGATTATACGTTAGTGTCTGTTTACATGTATGAGATAATAGGGCTGTTTTATCTCTGTAGTTTCATGTGGCATCATGTCCCACAATGTAGGAGCTTCATTCTACAAATGTGCATTCTGACCGTAATAATAATGCAGTAATAATCAGGTGTTTTTCTGTTGTGTGCCCTGGTGATCTGGGCTCTACATTACTGCCTAGTGCCTCTGGCGGTGCAGGTTTTATGCTGGTTTAGGCTCTCACTGCTGTGCTGGGCATAGTTTGCCTTTACTGGTAAACAATCTGCCTTTGAGATTATTGCCAAAGATACACTACCCCCCCCCCAGATAATTCCACTCCAAAGACAAGGAGAAATGTTTCCAAGACTATAATTCTCCTGTGCTTATCTGTGCTGCTTCTTTCTTTCTCTCTCTCTCTCTCTCTCTCTCTCTCTCTCTCTCTCTCTATCTCTCCCTCTCTCTCGGGCCTCGACAATAATCGATTGCTGACGATCGATTATTTGCAGGGCAGAGCAGTCTCTATCAAAGGGGATAGAGGCGAGAAGGTAAGATCACAGACTCCCCGTCCAAACTCCCGAACGTAGCATGCGGCACGACCTCGGCGAGCTGAGAGGAATGTGCTCCAGTCTCTGGGTGTTCGTCTCTGCCTGCTGTCGCCCGTTTCGCTCTTCCATGTTGAGACTGTAGAGTTTTTCTTTCGAGGGCGTCTCAGGCTGTGAGTGTTTGTTCAGGGATCAGGGCAGTTAGACTGTAGCTGCAGCTGAAGCGCTCAGAGACGGTTCAGAAACTCTACTGTTTTCCTCATCCTCATCCTCTTCATGTGTGTACGTATGTTTGTGTGTGTGTGTGTGTGTGTGTGCAGCCGTGTGTGTGTGATTGCAGGCAGGTGTGTGTGTTTATATGTTTATTTCTTTGCACACAGTTTGTTAGCTCAGAGGGAAGACTGCAAAGTCTATAGTAAATGTGCATCACACACTGCCGTGTTCAGGAGGTCGTGAGTGTGTGATGAAACTAGAGGAGAAGAGGGACAACACCTCACAGGACTTTAAAGTACACTGACACACACACACACACACACACTCTCTTTTGCAGGGGGAGGTACAGACCAGAGCAGTAGCTGAACCTGCCTGCACTACTTATGCCCGTTTGGATCTGGGTTAGTTGGACGAGGATCAAACTGTGGTAGCATAGAGTATCAAACTGTGGTAGCACAGAGTATCAAACTGTGGTAGCACAGAGTATCAAACTGTGGTAGCACAGAGTATCTAATTGTGGTAGTACAGAGTATCAAACTGTGGTAGCACAGAGGATCAAACTGGTAGCACAGAGGATCAAACTGGTAGCACAGAGGATCAAACTGTGGTAGCACAGAGGATCAAACTGTGGTAGCACAGAGTATCAAACTGTGGTAGCACAGAGGATCAAACTGGTAGCACAGAGGATCAAACTGGCAGTACAGAGGATCAAACTGTGGTAGCACAGAGGATCAAACTGTGGTAGCATAGAGGATCAAACTGGTAGCACAGAGGATCAAACTGTGGTAGCACAGAGGATCAAACTGGTAGCACAGAGGATCAAACTGGTAGTACAGAGGATCAAACTGTGGTAGCACAGAGGATCAAACTGGTAGCACAGAGGATCAAACTGTGGTAGTACAGAGGATCAAACTGTGGTAGCATAGAGGATCAAACTGGTAGCACAGAGGATCAAACTGTGGTAGCACAGAGTATCAAACTGTGGTAGCACAGAGGATCAAACTGTGGTAGCATAGAGGATCAAACTGTGGTAGCATAGAGGATCAAAGTGGTAGCACAGAGGATCAAACTGTGGTCGCACAGAGTATCAAACTGTGGTAGCACAGAGGATCAAACTGTGGTAGCATAGAGGATCAAACTGGTAGCATAGAGAATCAAACTGTGGTAGCACAGAGGATCAAACTGTGGTAGCACAGAGTATCAAACTGTGGTAGCATAGAGGATCAAACTGTGGTCGCACAGAGTATCAAACTGTGGTAGCATAGAGGATCAACCTGTGGTAGCACAGAGTATCAAACTGTGGTAGCACAGAGGATCAAACTGTGGTAGCATAGAGGATCAAACTGTGGTAGCATAGAGGATCAAACTGTGGTAGCACAGAGGATCAAACTGGTAGCACAGAGGATCAAACTGGTAGCACAGAGGATCAAACTGTGGTAGCATAGAGTATCAAACTGTGGTAGCACAGAGTATCAAACTGTGGTAGTACAGTGGATCAAACTGTGGTAGCACAGAGTATCAAACTGTGGTAGCACAGAGGATCAAACTGTAGTAGCACAGAGTATCAAACTGTGGTAGCACAGAGGATCAAACTGTGGTAGCACAGAGTATCAAACTGTGGTAGCGCAGAGGATCAAACTGGTAGCACAGAGGATCAAACTGGTAGCACAGAGTATCAAACTGTGGTAGCACAGAGGATCAAACTGGTAGCACAGAGGATCAAACTGTGGTAGTACAGAGGATCAAACTGGTAGCACAGAGGATCAAACTGGTAGCACAGAGGATCAAACTGTGGTAGTACAGAGGATCAAACTGTGGTAGCACAGAGGATCAAACTGTGGTAGCATAGAGGATCAAACTGTGGTAGCACAGAGGATCAAACTGTGGTAGCACAGAGGATCAAACTGTGGTAACATAGAGGATCAAACTGTGGTCGCACAGAGGATCAAACTGTGGTAGCACAGAGTATCAACTGTGGTAGCACAGAGGATCAAAGTGTAGTAGCACAGAGGATCAAACTGTGGTAGCATAGAGGACCAAACTGTGGTAGCATAGAGGATCAAACTGTGGTAGCACAGATGATCAAACTGTGGTAGCATAGAGTATCAAACTGTGGTAGCACAGAGTATCAAACTGTGGTAGTACAGTGGATCAAACTGTGGTAGCACAGAGTATCAAACTGTGGTAGCACAGAGGATCAAACTGTAGTAGCACAGAGTATCAAACTGTGGTAGCACAGAGGATCAAACTGTGGTAGCACAGAGTATCAAACTGTGGTAGCGCAGAGGATCAAACTGGTAGCACAGAGGATCAAACTGGTAGCACAGAGTATCAAACTGTGGTAGCACAGAGGATCAAACTGGTAGCACAGAGGATCAAACTGTGGTAGTACAGAGGATCAAACTGGTAGCACAGAGGATCAAACTGGTAGCACAGAGGATCAAACTGTGGTAGTACAGAGGATCAAACTGTGGTAGCACAGAGGATCAAACTGTGGTAGCATAGAGGATCAAACTGTGGTAGCACAGAGGATCAAACTGTGGTAGCACAGAGGATCAAACTGTGGTAACATAGAGGATCAAACTGTGGTCGCACAGAGGATCAAACTGTGGTAGCACAGAGTATCAACTGTGGTAGCACAGAGGATCAAAGTGTAGTAGCACAGAGGATCAAACTGTGGTAGCATAGAGGACCAAACTGTGGTAGCATAGAGGATCAAACTGTGGTAGCACAGATGATCAAACTGTGGTAGCATAGAGGATCAAACTGTAGTAGCATAGAGGATCAAACTGTGGTAGCATATAGGATCAAACTGTGGTAGCATTGAGGATCAAACTGTGGTAGCACAGAGGATCAAACAGTGGCTACAGAATTCTGGATATATTCACCATTGAGAATGAGTGTGTTTACACACGTATGCTCAATAATCTTTTTATTTTTATACGGCAAGATTACGGCAAGAAAGTAATCCAGTTAACACGTTTATAAACATTTCAGTAATCAGATGATGGGTAAACTCCACGTCTACATGAATCTGGCAGGAATCTGATTTCTGCTTGGAGTCCACCAAGCACCATGTGACAGACGTCTGTCACAGCTTTAACGAATTATTTTACTACGCTGGCATTTGTTATAGTTTTGGGTGCGTGATGCGACTTTCTTAGATTCGTTTTTTTTACTTTAAAGACTGCGACAAGTATTTTTAGTTTTGTTGTCACCATTTCTCAGCACATTTCGACTGCATCTTTGTCTACCCAGGTGTATTTTCACACATGCACAGTCTCAGAGATCCACCACCAGGAACCTCCTGTACATGAACTCACTGGAATGGAGGATTAATGGAACATGAACTCACTGATCCACCTGAAGTGTGAGTGGCTGATAGCAAAAAGAGCAAAAGTGTTCAGGACAGGGGGACCTGAACTTCCACAAGGTCATATCACAGACCTGGAGGAGACACACAAATTCCCACAGGTTCTCTAGTCACACAGGAACCATGAGGCGGAAACAAGAATAACAGCAACTTCCAAGTCCCTCCACAGGATGAATGAGGTCCTCAAGAACCAGTTGAATATTCGAGCCATAAACATTTATGCCCGACCAGTCATCAAATATCCAGGAGGCACATTAAGCTGTCCAGGAGAGACCTTGACATTATCGACCAAAGTTCCTCAGAAAGCATGGGGGCACTCCACCCAAGACCCACCATCCAGGAGCTGTTCCACAGCCAGGTCGAGGGGGTGGGTTGTGCAGACCAGGCAAGATCCAAGCAGTGATTGCATAACGCTGAAACCAAGTGGTAGGAGCCATATGCAAGGAACGAAAGCTGGACACCTCAAAGTCACAATGGGAGAAACCACAGAGTGCTGGAGAACATCCAGCGTGAGATCCTGGCAGACCTCCAGATCCAGACAGATAAACAAAGTCATGAGTCAACCAGACATTGCGACAGTGGATAAGAAGCAGTAAACAGTAGTGGTAATAAATGTGGCAGAAATTTGTACCTAAATAATCGTAATTGGTCATTTTGAATGTGGTCATTTTGAGATTTTAACTGTTTATGCTTCAGCTGGTTTTAGGCAGATAAGGAAGCTCAGTGGGTACTGGCTAGGAATATGTGCTCTTGCATAGGATTGCTTGTTGGGATCTTCTAGGAGGAAACATAATTTCTAACATTATCAACACAGTGACATTTAATCTGTGTTGTAACGATGTGTCGCCGGGGGGTGGGGATCGTACATCTCTGGTTTATATGTGTCTTGTCTGTTTTTGTGTTTGTCAACAAAGGCTTGTGATCGTTGTTCAGAGGAGGTTGATGGTCAACCTGCATGAAACTGCAAACGCATGTGTATCAGTTTCCCTGCCTCCGTCAAGATTCGATTCAAACTGAAAATGCAAAATAATCCTGAAATATAATCGGAATCTGTTAGCATGACCCACCCTACAGTACGCTAGCGTGCTACGTGTTAGCATGGCATTAGCATTTTGTATGTTAAATGCTGTCTGTTACTAATGGCCCTGATATCTGTTTCACTGATGTTCATCCTTTATCCTCATATAGGTGAAATTACATTTTTTTGTTGTTTTGTAGATCATAACATGTTTTCTTATTTATTTAACAGTGACTACTAGATACTGTTTGTGACAGGATGAGGTCACTGTGTGACATATGCTTAGTTATGTTGCAGTTTGAATGAAATTGGCCTTGTCGTGTAGATGTAACTGCAGTATAACATCACATTAGGCTGAACTGAAGGTGACACTCTTTGGTACACAATGACACTTCGATAATACAGTTCAATACAATCAAGAAAATTGATTTTCATCACTTTCAAGTCTGGATAATTCCTCTCAAATGCAATGCAGTCTCTGCACATAATTGATTAGTATAATTTAGTATAATTGGCTTTTTTAATGTAAAGTGCAATGAACAAATATTTATTCAGTATAACAAACAGATTAATAAAGCTGATATTCCTGGATGTCATATGGAGAGTGTACTACCCCAGACACATATGGAGAGTGTACTACCCCAGACACAGATGGAGAGTGTACTACCCCAGACACATATGGAGAGTGTACTACCCCAGACACATATGGAGAGTGTACTACCCCAGGCACATATGGAGAGTGTACTACCCCAGACACATATGGAGAGTGTACTACCCCAGACACATATGGAGAGTGTACTACATTTACATTTACATTTACATTTACGGCATTTCGCAGACGCTCTTATCCAGAGCGACTTACAAAAGTACTATGTGTTCAGTCAGAATATGCATCTCTATCTAGTATAAACAGGTTTAAGTCCAAACTACTTGAGGTCAAGCACTGCCATAAACCGTTGCTAGTGCTGATGCCTAGAAAGAAGACAACAAAATATAAGATTAGAAGATAGTACTACCCCAGACACATATGGAGAGTGTACTACCCCAGGCACATATGGAGAGTGTACTACCCCAGACACATATGGTACTACCCCAGACACATATGTGTACTACCCCAGACACAGATGGAGAGTGTACTACCCCAGACACATATGGAGAGTGTACTACCCCAGACACATATGGAGAGTGTACTACCCCAGACACATATGGAGAGTGTACTACCCCAGACACATATGGAGAGTGTACTACCCCAGACACATATGGAGAGTGTACTACATTTAGACACATATGGACATTTACTACCCCAGACATTATGGAGAGTGTACTACCCCAGAGCATTTACATTTATGGAGAGTGTACTACCCCAGACACATATGGAGAGTGTACTACCCCAGACACATATGGAGAGTGTACTACCCCAGACACATATGGAGAGTGTACTACCCCAGACACATATGGAGAGTGTACTACCCCAGACACATATGGAGAGTGTACTACCCCAGACACATATGGAGAGTGTACTACCCCAGACACATATGTAGAGTGTACTACCCCAGACACATATGGAGAGTGTACTACCCCAGACACATATGGAGAGTGTACTACCCCAGAGACATATGGAGAGTGTACTACCCCAGACACATATAGAGAGTGTACTACCCCAGACACATATGGAGAGTGTACTACCCCAGGCACATATGGAGAGTGTACTACCCCAGACACATATGGAGAGTGTACTACCCCAGGCACATATGGAGAGTGTACTACCCCAGACACATATGGAGAGTGTACTACCCCAGGCACATATGGAGAGTGTACTACCCCAGACACATATGGAGAGTGTACTACTCCAGGCACATATGGAGAGTGTACTACCCCAGACACATATGGAGAGTGTACTACCCCAGAGACATATGGAGAGTGTACTACCCCAGACACATATGGAGAGTGTACTACCCCAGAGACATATGGAGAGTGTACTACCCCAGGCACATATGGAGAGTGTACTACCCCAGGCACATTTCAAGATGCCTTTTTTACAGCCCAAATTTGGTTGGTTACATTTTTCTTTCTTCTTTGGCCACAGGGGGACAGCGGTGAGCATGGTCAGACTGGGACCAGAGGCGACAAAGGAGAGAGAGTAAGAAACCCTCACAAATCCTGCCCTTGCTAAGGGGTCAGCGCTTTCATATTATAGACCCCAGTGAGAATTGGTCATTTTGTGAAGCACCATTTCACAGTTACATGTCAGTACTGCTCAGTGCGAATGCTTCTGAGTTAGCATTGTTCAGTAAGAATATCGCTGCCTGATACGAAACCTCTCTCCGGTTCTCCTTTGACCTTTGCTAGTTGACAGTTCTGATTTCAAATGTGTCTGAGGAATTTCTCATAGATATGGTAGTGTGTTTAGAGATGTGGTATATATTTCCAGTGTCCAGTGTGAAGTGTGTCCTGCTGAGGGACCTGTTTCTAGTGTCCAGGATAAATCAGAATCAGAATCTTTGAATATTTATTATATTTATATAGTCTAAAATACAAAGAAATTTGCAATATATACACAAATTTAAATTCTCTAGGATACGTGTGGCAGTGGCAGTGGCTGTGATACTTTTTATTAAAAATGGAGTATACCATATAAAGTATTGCACAGTAAATGAAACAGTGTGACACTTTGTGGGAGGAGTTATAAGTGTGATGGCCATAGGTAGGAATGACCTCCTGTGGCACTTTGTGTGCATTTTGGTATTATGAGCACCGACTGTGCACCTGTGTCTCACCAGTGTGTTGTAGAGTGGGTGGGACACATTGTCCATAATGCCCTGCAGCTTAGACAGTGTCCTCCTCTCTGACACTGTTGTCAGGGAGTCCAGCTCCACACTCACAACCTCCCTTGCCTTGCGGATCAGTTTGAGTCTGTTGGCATCTGCCGCCCTCAGCCTGCTGCTCCAGCAACTATGTTCATAGCCCTGTCCAGTTTACTGTCAGTGTGCATTCCCAGATATGTGTAGTCACCCACAGTAAAGTAGGTCATGTTGAGGGAGCTGTTTCTCCAGCATAATGTAGGTCATGTCGACGGAACTGTTTCTAGTGTCCACTGTAAAGTAGGTCATGTTGAGGGAGCTGTTTCTAGTGTCCACTGTAAAGTAGGTCATGTTGAGGGAGCTGTTTCTAGTGTCCACTGTAAAGTAGGTCATCTTGAGGGAGCTGTTTCTAGTGTCCCCTGTAAAGTAGGTTATGTTGAGGGAGCTGTTTCTAGTGTCCACTGTAAAGTAGGTCATCTTGAGGGAGCTGTTTCTAGTGTCCACTGTAAAGTAGTTTATGTTGAGGGAGCCGTTTCTAGTGTCCCCTGTAAAGTAGGTTATGTTGAGGGAGCTGTTTCTAGTGTCCACTGTAAAGTGGGTCATGTTGAGGGAGCCGTTTCTAGTGTCCCCTGTAAAGTACGTTATGTTGAGGGAACCGTTTCTAGTGTCCACTGTAAAGCAGGTTATGTTGAGGGAACCGTTTCTAGTGTCCACTGTAAAGCAGGTTATGTTGAGGGAACCGTTTCTAGTGTCCACTGTAAAGCAGGTTATGTTGAGGGAACCGTTTCTAGTGTCCACTGTAAAGCAGGTTATGTTGAGCGAACCGTTTCTAGTGGCCACTGTAAAGTAGGTTATGTTGAGGGAACCGTTTCTAGTGTCCACTGTAAAGCAGGTTATGTTGAGGGAACTGTTTCTAGTGTCCACTGTAAAGCAGGTTATGTTGAGGGAACTGTTTCTAGTGGCCACTGTAAAGTAGGTTATGTTGAGGGAGCTGTTTCTAGTGTCCACTGTAAAGTAGGTTGTGTTGAGGGAGCTGTTTCTAGTGTCCACTAGCCGTGTTGCTGACCTGTGCCCCCCACAGGGACCTGATGGCTTACCTGGGCTAGGAGGAAAACCAGGAGACAGAGGCGAACAAGTGAGTGAGACACACACAGTTTCATTTGTGTGTGTGTATTTGGTAACAATATCGTGACAGGTTCATGTTGCCCTCATCTCCTCTGCAGGGTGAACCAGGCCGTCCAGGGGCCTCTGGCACGTCTGGTCCACTGGGGCCACAGGTGACCTTCCAGTTCTCAAACGATTCCCTTCGTGCCCAACAAGAATGTTAAAATCTAAGATAGTCAATATTTGTTTCACACAGCATAATCACATATGTGTCATTTCATCGGTTCGACACCTTCTCTGTTTTATAAAATGTAGAAAATAGTAAGTAAGGAAGAGCAGGTGTGTCACAACGTTTCACTGGTATATTAATATCAATATGTATATTAAAATCAATATGTAGATCGACATGTATATGAAGACCTTTGCCTTCTTAAGTGATCTGTTAATTCTTCTCCTCTGCAGGGACCTCAAGGAGATTCAGGACTCCCGGGGGCCCCTGGCCCCAAAGGAGTGTCTGTAAGTAGCCCCTTTTCAGGTCATTTACAGCTGCTATACTGTATACTTCAGATAAGTGGTTCACTGCTTATGAAGGGTTATGATTCTGCGTCTGCTGTAAGCTAACTTTGGATTCACCATAGGGTGGACAGTTTGTTCAGTTGATTCACACCATGATGATCTTATTACATTGAAAAAGTACCCTATCCCTGTGTGTGTGTGTGTGTGTGTGTGTGTGTGTGATCAGGGTGATCCTGGCAAAAAAGGAGAAAAAGGTTCAACAGGGGAGAGGGTAAGGACTGATTCCTGTCAATCACATTTCTGTGTTTTCAGTAAGAACCAGACAACCATTTAAACACGTGTGCTAGAGTGTGTGTGCTGATAGCTCCAGCAGATGTAGCAGTGTTAATGTGGTCTCCATATTCCCCTCTTTCCTGTGAGGGAGATATGTGGGCGTAGTGTATCTGAGCCGGTCTGGACGGCTTAGAAGCACAAATCATCCAATCAGAGCAGAGCATTCTAGAATTCTAGAACACTACTGCAGCTTGAAGAGTTCCAAGTTCGAAATGCTGAGATTCACAGTAATGTCTGGAAACGCTGTGTATCTGACCACGCTGGGTGATCAAGTTGGACCGAATGTTAATGGGGTCTCGGCCTGAACGGTGATTGTGAGTGACAGAACAGAGCAGCAGAGCTCGACATTTCTGTGGCTGTCAAGTGCATCTCCGCTGAGGGACTCTCAGCGCTGGTGTTGTCACGGCTACATCTACTACAGCATCATTTGCACACGGAGAGGGTCAACACGCAGGGTCAGCTGCCAATTACTGGAGGACTCTGAACAGCACAATGAGTTAAAGGTGAAGTCGAACTTCACTGCCAGCTTCACGGGGAACTTCACTTCCCATAAACCCATAAATACCCAGAAACCTCATGACCCTCTTGTGATTTTTTATTTCTCAACAAAAGCTTCCTGCTTTCTGTGTAATACACTGAAACACACATGTGTTTGTGTATGGGATCAGTGCTATACATGCTGTAGTCATTGCCATTTCAGTGAACCCCCCCCCACCAACACTCACACACACCGACGCTTGGCTTGTCCATGTATTGTGTGTGTGTGTTTATGTATGTTATTAAAGGGAAGTTCTGTAGAAATAGGTAGTCTAGAAAACTGATGGGATACTGAGTACACACACACTGGCCATTTACAGATGAGTGTGTGGTGAAGATGTCAAGTGTTGGATAAGGTGAACATGCCACACTATATAAAGTCCCGTTTCCAAACTGATGAGGTTCCCTACCTTGTTAAGGAAGAGAGAACATTAGTCAGGTGAAGTGGCGAAACAAATCGCCCTGCAGCCGTGTGACACAAACACTGTGCCTGTTGTGTAGGGGGAGCCAGGGCTGGGCGGCTTTCCTGGCAAACCCGGAGCTCCAGGAAAAGATGTGAGTATTCCCAGTGTTTATGTAGTGTATGTGAGTATTCTCAGTGTTTATCTAGTGTATGTGAGTAGTCCCAGTGTTTATCTAGTGTATGTGAGTAGTCCCAGTGTTTATCTAGTGTATGTGAGTATTCCCAGTGTTTATCTAGTTTATGCGAGTATTCCCAGTGTTTATCTAGTGGATGTGAGTATTCCCAGTGTTTATCTAGTGGATGTGAGTATTCCCAGTGTTTTATCTAGTGTATGTGAGTATTCCCAGTGTTTATCTAGTGTATGTGAGTATTCCCAATGTTTTATCTAGTGTATGTGAGTATTCCCAGTGTTTATCTAGTGGATGTGAGTATTCTCAGTGTTTATCTAGTATATGTGAGTATTCCCAGTGTTTATCTAGTGTATGTGAGTATTCCCAGTGTTTATCTAGTGTATGTGAGTATTCCCAGTGTTTATCTAGTGTATGTGAGTATTCCCAGTGTTTATCTAGTTTATGTGAGTATTCCCAGTGTTTATCTAGTATATGTGAGTATTCCCAGTGTTTATCTAGTGTATGTGAGTATTCCCAGTGTTTATCTAGTGTATGTGAGTATTCCCAGTGTTTATCTAGTATATGTGAGTATTCCCAATGTTTTATTTAGTGTATGTGAGTATTCCCAGTGTTTATCTAGTATATGTGAGTATTCCCAGTGTTTATCTAGTGGATCTGAGTATTCCCAGTGTTTATCTAGTGGATGAGAGCAATAAATAATTACTGTTGACAAATCATCTCTCCACAGTCCTGCCCATTCATACAGCATTAACATACCCATTAATGTGCTCATTAACATACTCATTAATGTACTCGCAGGGGCTGAGAGGTCTTGTTGGTGCCCCGGGTGTAATCGGAGGGAAAGGTGAAAAGGTGAGGAGACGAACACTCTAGAACACTCTAGAACACTCTGGAACACTCTGGAACACCTGTAGCGCCTGCAGGTCGTGTAGCACCACTGCCCCAGGGGCTGGTGTTTGATCTGTAGCAGTTACAAAACCGTTTGATGGGTAAAAAGCTTTTTATGCTCAGACTCATTCTCAGACCTGCTTAAGTCGCGCCAGATCTGACTGGTCATGTCAGCTGTCCCCATGTTCACTGGGAAGGGATGTGTGCACGGCTGTTGTACAGATCACACTCACCCTGGGCATTAATCTCTAGCATTCAAGCTGTGATATTATGGCAGATGTTAATATTCCAGGATGTAATTGGCAAATGTACAAGAACATGCAAGCACAAACGTGCGCACACACACACACACACACACACTCTTCAGATTGGTAACTTTTCAAATGAATCCAAGGTTTTGTTATTTATTTGAAGAACCTCTCCCCTGGTCTGTCTTATGTGTCCATAGTCTACGTTACCACATCCTCACCCCACACTGAACAAACCACCTCTGTGGAACATCTGTAGAATAACCCTTTTAAATCAGGTCATTCTTCTTGGTCACAATATCATTTGCACGGCAACGTGAGTGATAGAAGAGGTGAACACATGGGGTGAACACATGGGGTGAACATATGGGGTGAACACTTGGGGTGAACACATGGGTGAACACATGGGTGAACACTTGGGGTGATATTTTCACCTCGTCTATAGTATGGAAATGTCTAATTTGCATGCTTGCAAACCTTGTGTGCTTTATGTTTAAGTGCAGTATATAAATCAGGTGACAGTTTGTGTGTGTGTGCACCTCTGTGTGTGTGTGTGTGTGTGTGTGTGTGTGCACCTCTGTGTGTGTGTGTATGTGTGTGTGTGTGTGTGTGTATATGTGTGTGTGTGTGTGTGTGCACCTCTGTGTGTGTGTGTGTGTGTGTGTGCACCTCTGTGTGTGTGTGTGTGTGTGTGTGTGTGTACTAGGGTGAGAGGGGCCCCGCTGGGATACCTGGTGATGTGGTGAGTGATTCCTTTGAACTCTCAGAGAAACTAATTCTCATTCTGTGAGCTACAGTCCCTCGAACTCCAGTAAATCCACAGCCAGCAGATTCTAATAATTTAATTTCAACACTTATTTTACACGTATAAATGCTGGAGATATGAATATTCCTTTAGACAATATGTATCCTGACGGCAGAGAACTAATTGGTCTGAGGACACCATGAAAATTGAATGCATGAAAAGACCATTCAGACGCCGTTCAGAGGTGAAAGCAACGCTGGTCAGTAGCAGCGCTACCCTTAGAGGACCTGCTCCTGTTGGTGACCCCTGCCACGTCAACAACAGATTAAAGCACGACGCACACGCGTCTAACGGGACACAGCTGGAGTCGCTACTGTACAGTCATTATGATCATTATTGCTCTGAGGCCCAGTAATGTTGCTCAATTTGTAATGACTAACGTTTTGCATATTTGTTTTTGGTTGTGTTACCTCAGGTCCACTTGGCAGGACTGAAGGGACAAGATGTGAGTAATGAGATCGAACACAGAGCCTGTGTGTGATATTCTGTTTCAGTTCAACATTTCCAAACATCTGGTATGTGTGTGTTGGATGTTCCTTGTGTGTTCTTGTTTTACAGGGCATTCCAGGACCTGCTGGCCCGCCAGGAGCTGATGGGGTCCCTGGACCTTCTGTAAGACTTTGTCCGTCGTCCTGTTTTAACCATCATGCCCCACAGAGAGCCGCAGACAGTGTTATTTATGGCGTGTATGTCAGTACCATGAAACCAGGGTCCACTGCTGCATGTAACCTGTAGGCAGCACAACTTGAGCACATAGCCAGACTTCCTCTGGGACGTGTCATGTCTGCCCTTGCAAATTATGTTTTCAAACTCTAGGAATTTGTCAGGTTAAACAGAGACGGAATGAAAAGGTCGTGATATATTCAGAAAATCACGCATGAGGACCGATGCCCTGTGAATCGGTTAACAGGTTAACGGCAGGCTGATCAGACGGTCACGGTGTGTCCGCCCTTCACAGCGCCAGTGTATTTGCGCCGTGTGCCGCACGATGTTCCTCCATTTAAGTTTTTGACGTTTAATCCTAATTTCTCCCTTCCAGGGCCCACCAGGTCCACCAGGGGCACCTGGTCTCCCTGGAGACGCAGGAGAACCCGGCCAAAGGGTAAATGCTTTATCAACAGAAGAGCAGGGACATGGTCCCTGTGTCTGCATGGTCTGGTCTGCATGCGGCCTTCAGCCTTTACATGAGCACATCTGTCTCGTGCTCAGCTGCTGTTTTGGCTCCTGGGTGCTGGGTAAGACCAGGACTGGAGTTCTGGGAGCAGGAGCAGGAGTCCCGGGACATGGCATGGGTAGGCCAGCCCTACAGCAGCTACAGGGCTTCCTGTGTTTTATTTCATATACAGATGTTGTCTGTCTGAAGGAGTGGTATTCCAGTCCCAGCTCTCAAGGTCCACTACAGTTTTCCAGACTTCCTTCATCTAGTAGTCAGGTGTGACGACAACGTGGCCAACCAGATATATTAGTCATTTAATCAACTACAAGTGATTACAAAATACAGGACCGGATTTGGATTCAAAGTCCAGATTTGAAAACCACTGGACTAGAACATAAGAACATGAGAGCTGGGAGTATGCTGTCAGGGAGGAGGGAGGGGCTTGGAATGACCTGTCAGGGGAGAGGGAGGAGCTTGGAATGTTCTGTCAGGGGAGAGGGAGGAGCTTGGAATGTTCTGTCAGGGAAGAGGGAGGAGCTTGGAATGTTCTGTCAGGGAGGAGGGAGGAGCTTTGGATGTTCGGACAAGGATGAGGGAGGAGCTTGGAATGTTCTGTCAGGGAGGAGGGAGGGGCTTGGAATGTTCTGTCAGGGAGGAGGGAGGAGCTTGGACTGTTCTGTCAGGGAGGAGGGAGGATCTGTCATTGTCCTGTCAGGGAGGAGGGAGGAGCTATCAGTGTCTTGTCAGGGCGGAAGCAAGAGCTGTAAGTGTCCTGAACAATTCTAGCCATGTCTGAATGAGTTTCTAGAAAGTTCCTCTCCTCACACACTGGCACGTTTGACAGCTTGGTTCTTTCTGGAGCATTCCACAGCCAGCTGCCATCGTGAGAGCTGGTGTTTGTTCAGGAATCTCGGGCGGATGTGGCTTGGCCTTTAGGTGTCCCTGCAGGCCCTCCCGGCTCCGCGGGATTGGACAGGGGAACAGGCTTGGTTATCTTTGGTTGGTCTGCACCGTGGCAGTTTTTGGTTGCCAGATGGTGTATATTTCAACATGGGCCAGGTCCTAAAATGTGCGTAGCCATCCATTCAAGACATTCTCTCTCTTGATTCTCAAGACCCAGTGTCCCCACGCACAGCAGTAGTCTCTGATCTTTGGTGTCTCTCTTTGGCGATAGGTTGTCAGTGTACAGAGATGGTACCTTGTTTCACTAGTCTAATACATGTTGTACATGTGGTACTTTTTTCCATTAGAACGGTAAAGAATGGAGTTTGTACAGGTTAAAAACTAGCTTCTCGGAGTGCTCAGCAACTCATAGTTGCATCTTCCTTCTTTGTCCAGTAGATGGCAGCATGCACCAACACGGGGTTGCTTTTCTTTTCTTTTGATCTTCTGATATTTGTCCTCTGTAGGGAAAGAAAGGTGAAAGTGGATTGCCTGGGGTGGATGGGCTTCCTGGACCACCTGTAAGAACATCCGTCACTCTCGCTCCTCCATCTCTCCTCATTGCTCCAACCCTGTTTCCTCACATACAACACTGTCTATAAACAGCTCTTACAAACACCTTCCTTTTCCCCAGAATAAATGCACTAAACAACAAGATCGGATATCTCCACAGCTGTTAGCTGGCCCTCATTTGTGCACTCAGCTCCCCCTAGTGGCTGAGCACAGAATATTATTATTTTGTTTGTTTCAGGCACATTTTAAACTCGGATTTATATAGGCTAACCATAGTTCACTCAAAGTCAGATTTATATAGTAGTGTTGTATTATATTATTCAGATGAATTGTGCCTTGATTTCTGGTGTAACCCTGTACATCAACATCTGTTTAAAGATCATTAATAAACCCTTTGACTTTTGTTTTGATTTGTTTGTAGGGTCCTGTGGGCCCGTCTGGACCTCCTGGCAGTCAGGGCCATACTGGACCCCCGGTGAGTTTACACCATTCCTACACTATTATGAGAAGGAAGTTAATGAGGACAAATCCATTCAGACACATCTTAATTTTGCCTTCGTCCCCCCCGCAGGGATTACCTGGTGAAATTGGCTTCTCTGGGAAACCAGGAGAAGCTGGGAAACCTGTAAGATGAACGACGCCGCTGTGTTACAAACCCTGTGCTGCTCCAAACGCCCGTCACATAAAGTCCTGCTGACTGTTGAATGTGTTTGCAGGGTCTGCCAGGAAAGGACGGACTGGACGGTCTCCCCGGAAACGACGGAGAGAAGGTCGGTGTTCCGGAGTCTTACATCATAATTACCCCGTTCAACTGCCCCTTCTGCCCTTACCAGCTCCGTCACAGACCCCATCAGAGGTGTATTTCACTAAAGCTGCCCCAGTAGTCATTGTTATGTGACAGAGATGCTTGCTGTGCCATGCCAGGCTTCAATGTGACACTTCTAAAAAACAAACAAACAGAAACAAACAAAAGCCCTCCATCCCAATGTGTGGCTCACCTGACACTGTGCTGATGCAAACCCGAATATCAGTGTCGCACCTTTTGCATTTAAAACCACTTTTTCATTGTCATGCCTGCAAACAAACTGCGAAGGCCTGATCCATTTCCTGCTCCATTCTACTTTCTTTTATTTCATTTGCATTGCCACGGTGCGTGCTGTCCTTCCTCTGCGCTGGTCTCGCTCTGACCTGCTGTGTTACAGGGCCCACGAGGAGAGACCGGGCTGGACGGGCTTCCTGGGAAACCCGGTCCAAAGGTGATCCTGCTAGCTTCTCACTCCGCTCTCACCAAGAGTAACGGACACAACCAGCAGTAATGGCAGAACATCAATGCATGTGCGGTAATGAAGTATCCGTGGCAACGATTAGGCTGCATGAGTGATGCTGTAATTTGTTTCCAAGGGTGATGAAGGACCTCCGGGACCCAGGGGACCAGCAGGAGATCGGGTACGTGCCGCAGGACGCAATGATAACAACAGAATAACAGCTTAATAATGCCAAATCCAATATGCTGCACGTGGTAATGACAAAGCCTCTCTCCTTATTGCCTTTGTGCCTGTGTGTTGTGTGTGTTGGCCAGGGAGAGGCTGGCTTACCTGGGGAGGCAGGACTGATGGGGACTAGAGGAGAAAGAGGAACACAGGTAGAGTGGACAGTGTCCCGTCCCACTGCAGGCTGTTCCCAGAACAGTCACACTCTGAGCCCCAAACCTGTGCTGTAGAGTGTACAGTGTCTCGTCCCACTGCAGGCTGTTCCCAGAACAGTCACACTCTGAGCTTCGTGCTGTGATTCAGTGATTCATTCAGTGATCCATGTACTGTATACCCGTGCCAAGGAAAACCCCAGAGCTGCTGTCCGTGGTGCTCACATGAGCGTCTAAGAGCAGCTGTAGGTTATGAACACGAGAGCATGTGTGTGTGTGTACATGTGTGTGTGTACATGTGAGTCCGTGTGTGCGTGCATATATGTGTGCGTGCTTGTGTGTGTGTGTGTGTGTATCTGTGTGTACATGTGTGTACATGTGAGTCTGTGTGTGCGTGCATATATGTGTGTGTGTGTGTGTACGTGTGTGTGTGCATCTTTGCTGTGTGGGCTTCACTCTGCGTTCTCTCTGGGTGTGTGTGTGTGTGTGTGTGTGTGTGTGTGTGTGTCTCTGGGTGTGCGCCCTCTGCAGGGGGAGAGAGGGAAGGACGGTGCCCTCGGCCCAAAGGGGGAGAAGGGAGACAAGGTGAGACGGACCTGGACCTTACCAGAACCTTTTACTTACCTGCTGTATACTGCAGATAACCTGCCACACTGCCCGGAGAGGAAGAGAGGATCTTAAAGTCATTACATCAGCACACACGCGATGTTAGAAGCAGCTGCCCTGTCTCACTGCACTTGTCCTAGACACTCTCTCTCTCTTTCTGTCTGTCTTTCTGTCTCCTCACAGGGTGAAGTAGGACCCAGAGGAGCCCCAGGAGCTCCAGGAAACGTAAGAACAGTAACCAAATAAACCAACCGTGATTTGTTCAGCTACTGTACATTTATGCAAATTAATGTTATACAATGATACAGTAATTCACCATGTTTTCAATGATCTGATTTCTTCCTAGGTGGCCAGTGTGATTCCAGAGCCTGGGGAACCAGTATGTTATCACATCTGCTGCTGTAGACACCATTTTAATTTCATGTAGTTATCTGGATAGTCTGGATAGTATAATGTTATGTGTACAGTTAGTATTAGTTTTTTGGGGTAGTTATAGAGTTATTTGGGTAGTTAATTCTATAGTTAACTGGATAGTTATAGAGCTATTTGGGTAATAATAGTTATCTGGATACTTCAGAGTTATTTGGGTATTAAGCTGTGTAGAGTTTTTCAGTAGGCAGTAGGCAGATCTTAAGTGGTGATCTTAAGTGGTGATCTTTGGTGATCCTCTTTTTTCCATGAGAGACAGGAAAATGGTTCTTGTGAAATCTGATGATAATGGCTCTCTAATTGTTGGCGAGAAGGATGGATGACGTCCTTAATATGGAGAAATGTCAGTCATGCTAGTGTTAAGGACCAAGTGCTGAGGATCTGCTGAACTGTTCTGACCTGATGACATGAGTTATTGTTGTGTATCTGTGGTTATATGTGTGCCCCATATATGTGTGTGGTGTGTATGCGTGGTGTGTATGCGTGTTGTGTATGCGTGTGCTGTATGCGTGTTGTGTATGCGTGTGCTGTACGCGTGTGCTGTATGCGTGTGCTATATGCGTGTGCTTACACTGTTTTAACCCACGTTGTAGGGAAAGCCTGGAGAGAAAGGAGAAAAGGGAGACCAGGGAAAACCTGGAGAGGTGGTGAGTATCTAGGGAGAAGTTGCAGAAATACTAAAACAACTAACTACAAAATGGTGCATGTAACCTGACTTGCCAACACAAGGTGGCAGCAGAGAGTTAATTTGCTTCATATGGATTCTACAGTAAGAATGAACCCATTTTGCTCCTTCTGAAGACAAAATTGTCTTACCCTTTAACTGCACTCAGTCTATCAGATAACTGAAAGAATTTCTTACAATGTTCATTTCCAGTGTCTTATTGGATACGTTTACATTTTCACCATTTAACTTTAACTTACAAAACATACTTTGTTGATGCAAAAACACCAGACCACTATTCTCTCTCTCTGTCTCTCTCTCTGTCTGTCTTTCTCATTTTTCATCACATTCTCTTTCTCCTTCTCTCACATTGTTCTCTTTCTCATCTGTTCTTGTTCTCATTCTCTCATTCACATTCTCTCTCTCTCTCTCTGTCTCTGTGACATCCACACTCTCTATAAGTCTCTCAGTCAGACACACACACTCACACACCCACACACAAATCTGTTAAAATATGGTGGAGGCGGAGAACTATGCATCTCTCTAACACACACACACACACACAGACATATACGCACACACACAGACAGGCTTATTATGGTGATGAATCAACTGTCAGCTGAATTTATCTGTATGAAATGAAAGGCCTGTGTTGAAGTACTAATCCATTGTGCAGCAAGCAACACTACGTCCTGGCTGTGGAAAGCGCTCGCATTTGACTGTAAAACACGCAGTGCAGACGTGCATGGCGTTAAAAGCACAGCGTAGACCACTAGGCACCGTGGAAGGGCCAGACTTGCTGTGATGTTTCTGAGCGCTGATGTCTTTCCAGGGTCAGAGGGGCCTTCCTGGTGAGCAGGGCTTCCGAGGACCATCTGGACCGCCGGTAATCACTCATCCATCCACTCTCGGTCCACAGGGGTGTTTCAGATTAGTTTCGTATGTGAAGGAATGCAGACTGGGACTGGGAGATGGACTGGGAGATGAACTGGGACAGGGACTGGGAGAGGGACTTGGACTGGGACTGGGAGATGGACTGGGAGAGGGACTGGGACTGGGAGAGGGACTGGGAGATGGACTGGGAGAGGGACTGGGACTGGGAGAGGGACTGGGAGATGGACTGGGAGAGGGACTGGGACTGGGAGATGGACTGGGACTGGGACTGGGACTGGGAGATGGACTGGGACAGGGACTGGGAGAGGGACTGGGACAGGGACTGGGAGATGGACTGGGAGATGAACTGTGACTGGGAGATGGAGTGGGACAGGGACTGGGAGAGGGACAGGGACTGGGAGATGGACTGGGAGATGAACTGGGACTGGGACAGGGACTGGGAGAGGGACTGGGAGATGGACTGGGAGATGAACTGGGACAGGGACTGGGTCGTTTTCACCTGTGTGGCTGATGTTCACTACGTAGAGCTAGAGTAACCCTGCTCCCTCTCTCTCGTGGCTTCATGTGACTGTTCGTGTGAAAACGATGGACTACTGAATGTCTGAGTGCCTTTCTGGGGGACTGAGACTAAACTACTGGCCTCCTTGGTCACTGTTCTCATTGTACTGAGTGGACATTCAATCTACTGCCATTTTAAACAGGGGGCGAAAGGTGATACAGGAGCCAAAGGAGATGCTGGACTTAATGGAGAACCCGTGAGTTTCACACCTACTCGTGATGTCATCAAAATGGGCACTTTATTAATTCCTTCGCCATGTCATCAAGATGCGCCCTTTATTTTTGCTTCTTTCATTTCTGTTTTTCAGGGACCGCTAGGACAGCCGGGCCCCCAGGGTCCTCGAGGGTTGCCAGGCAACGTAGTACGTGCCACAAGAATTATCATTTGTTTTTGGCTATTAAAAAGAATATTTTACCCAGAAATGGTAATGATGCAAGCTAATATGTGTGGCAGCGAGGAAAGGCATGATATGGAGACGAGTTCAATACGTACAAGAAAAGCTTTATTAGTTTGACACTGTGCAAGTAGCGCTCACTAACATATAACACACAGAACGAAACGAGCTTAGACTCTGACAAAGACGAGCATAGAACAATACTTTGACGCACATTATATAAAATGAAATAAACACACACACACACTGGACCACACCCAAAGGAAATACATACATGAATATAACCATAGACTACACATAAACACACCCAAGGGGAGGGGCCTGGGACTGTAACGTGACAATATGCAAATGCATACAGTAATGCAAATGGAATCATTATTATTTAGTTTCATATCTTCATTCATTTTTTGCTATTTCTATGTTTAAATGAACCATTATCTATATACTGCTACATTAACATATGTTGATAAAATGTTGATAAGACTCTGTTTACCACTGCATTATTAATTGTTAAATATTTATAAAATGAGAAAGGTTCACAAAGAGTCTTCAAATATGTGAACACGTAGAAGAATGAGCTAATATGTGTATTGATGTCTAGGGTTTGTGTGCAGGACAGCAGTGGTTAGTTGCCTGTATTTTTGTCCCATAGGGGATCCCGGGCAGCATTGGGCCGCCTGGCGTAGCTGGATCCAGGGGCGAGAAGGTGAGGCCCGCATGCTCAGTGCCGACCGGGCCACCGGGTCCACTGGGTGTGCCTGTTTAACGAAGAGAGTAAATCATTCATGTGCTCATGTGTGGGCAGAATTTAGGGACCTTTAATACAAGTGTAGTTTAACAGAGCTTAATGTAGTTTAACAGAGCTTTAACAGAGCTTAATGTGGTTTATCAGAGCTTTAATAGAGCTAAATGTAGTTTAACAGAGCTTTAACAGAGCTTATTGCAGTTTAACAGAGCTTTAACAGTTTAATGTAGTTTAGCATAGCTTAATGTAGTTTAACAGCTTTAACAGAGCTTAAAGTAGTTTATAAGATCTTAATGTAGTTTAACAGAGCTTTAACAGAGCTTAATGTAGTTTATTAGAGCTTAATGTAGTTTAATAGACCTTTAACCGAGCTTAATGCAGTTTAACAGAGCTTTAACAGAGGTTAATGCAGTTGTGTGTGGAGTGGAATGGGAGGAGAAGAAGCCTCCCACCGTTACCATACCAACCAAGCAGTCCACAAGGGCTTGAAATACCGATTAGATCCAGTGCTCGTTCATTAGCATAGCAGATATCCTCTCGACAACTGTCAGTGACATTCAGGAAAAGGCTTTGGTCATGACACAAAGTCAGGCGGGTTTGGGTATTATAACAAATCTGATATGGTCACATTTCATGTGAATTTAATAGGTCCACCCTAATATCACATTCAAAGAGTTTAACCGTGCGGACTCCTCCACCGTCTAGACGTGTCTAAGAATGCTCGTGTTTGCACCATGAGCTGGGGCGGAGAGGGAGTTCACTCTTACTGCTTCAGGAAGGACGTTTGTTACGGAGTCTGCCTAACAAGGGAGGGGGGTTTACCAGGCCCTCCTGCACATACCTGGCAACCAACAAAGTTTAACGTGGAGATTCACACTTCCTAATTGGCTGAATGATTAAGGAGGAGTGGGACAATTGCAGCAGATGTGTCAGTTATTTTGCTCTGTTGGGGAGAAGCTCTCCAAGTCCTTTGAGGTTTAGGTTCTGAAATACATACATTGTGCTGCACACACTAGAGCTGTATAGTTTCATAGCAGATCCAGATAGTTCTAATATAGGAGGCACTATTTCATTTCAAATGGTTACATCTGAAGAAAATGAATTGGATTCAAGTGAAAAGAGTCAAGATTTCTTTATTGTCAGCTCTGCACACAGACTGTGGTGTCTCGTACCCGAAGGAGAAGCCAGACTGTGTGAGGTCTTCCATGATGCTGGTGGCTCCTAGTGGGTGGTGTTTTCTAGTCCCAGTATTCCTTCTCTTTACCTCTGCCTTGCGTCTTTCCTGTTTGAGTTATTACAGCCCTCAAACCAGTGAGAATAATAACTGGTCTAAACACTTCCTGTGGTAGAAGGTAGTGAGGGCTGATGTTTTTGGATTTGCCCTCCTTAGCCACCATAGGAAGGGCAGTTGCTGGTGGTCTCGTTTAAGGAGAGGCACCCCGAGGTTCTGCTGTGTGTCGGACGGGCTCCATCACAGTGCCCTCGACTGCTGTGGGACAGGAGAGGGTTTATTCACTCCAGCATGTGGAAGGTTTCCAAGTGCATAATGTTCTAGAGATTAATATGGCTGAACAGACCCAACTCACTGCTGAGCCAGTGTAGCTCTGGGTCCGGGTGTTCGGCTGGGTTCAGGTGTTCCACTAGGTTTGGGTTCGGGTTTTCCTGTTCTGCTGGGTTTGCATGTTCACATCCACTCGAGCAGAGAACATTCACATTTGTTGTGATTTTGGAGAACCATCCAGAGCTTCAGGATTACAGGAGTACAGGTAGATGTTATACCACATAATACCAGCTGCAGATTCTGCCTTAGCCAAGCAAACATATCAACTAAGGAGAATTATAATGGTGTGTATGTGTGTGTCATATTTTGGTCATATCTCTGCCCAAAGACACCTTTGTAAATCTCATTAATAACCTGGGAGGGAAGCAGGTGTGTGTGGGAAGGGCAGTCACCAGAACAAACTGGCTCTGGTCGTCCTGGTGAGGAGTTGGGACACCACGGACCTTCAATGACACAGAGATGCTGGAGGCTCTGCAGGAGGCTGTATGCTTTGTGTACCGTGTGCATAAATCATCAGTGTCTGGTTTGGCTGGAGTTCTGCTCTACGTTACACCACTGTGGACCTCGTAAAGCCGGGGTCTGGTTGTGAGTACAACACCCACTATGACCCATGGTCAGATGTCCACTGCTCTGCACTATGAAGTCCAGGCTTTGGTGGTGCCCCTGATCCCAGAGGCCTCTGGTCAGTGTGGCCCTACCTTCACACCGCGATGTTCCTGCCCTCGTCCGTCCGTCAGCACTCTCTACTGCAGCTCCCGCGTCTCTCTGCAGAACAGCCGCAAGCAGAACCGCACCGCATACACACCTGCCTCCCGTCTGATCTGTAGCCGCTGAGCAAATGGGATTCCAACCAGCTGGTCACTGACGTTCACGAGAAGCCATTTCCGTCATCACAGTACAGATTAATATGCCATCCGTGTTCTATTTCGAGTGTAACTCCGCCAGACTCATGCCTGGAACATCAGCAGGGAAGCAGGTGCTAAGGCAATAAAGATGTAAAGATGTCGTCTTGTTTCCTAGGGAGACGCGGGGCAGAGTGGTCCTTCGGGCCCCCCTGGTCTGGTCGGAGAGCCCGGTCTGAGAGGAGAAGTGGGGTTACCCGGGAAGGGCAAAGACGGAGCGCAGGTACGGAGCCACTGTGATCCCTCCGCCGTAGCCATGCACACTGCCCCGGGGGTTCTGGGGGGGGGCAGGATCGACCTGTGTGCATCATTTACTTTCTTTAATTACAGGGTGTTGCAGGACCACCAGGAATGACCGGACCTCCAGGAATGAAGGTAACACACACACACACACACGTAGTTCAGGTCCCACGGCAGAACTTGTCCTGCCACACTGAAGTGTGTGTGAGACTCTGGATACGAGTGTCTGCCCAACACGTGTTGTGTTTTCCTTATGTGCTGTCAGGAATCTTGTCAACATGTTAAAAACACACTAGAACATGTTAAAATAATTAGGTTTCAGTGCAACATGGTGGCAGAGGGAGTGAGTGGTGATTATTGTGATTCATATCTGGATTTCGTTTCGATTGCGTGGCTGATTTATGGTCTGAGGAGCAGCTGTGAGCCTGATACTGTGTGTGTGTGTGTATGTATATGTGTGTGTGTGTGTGTGTGTGTGTGTGCGCGCGCGCTTTAGGGCCCACCTGGAAATCCAGGAATGCAGGGGATGCCAGGATCAAGAGGCCCTCCAGGAGAGGGAAACACAGGACCACCTGTACGCATGCAAATACACATATACACACACATGCACACACACACACACAAACATGTATACACAAATACACACACACACACACGCACACACATATACACGCACACACACATATACACGCACACACACATATACACGCACACACACGCAAACATGTATACACAAATGCATACACGCAAACATATATACACAAATACACACAGACACATGCACACATATACACACACACACACACACATGCAAACATGCACACACGGACTTCTCCCTATTAACATATGCCTGTGTGTGTATGTCAGTTCTGTGTTTAAAGTTGATCTCCCTTCATCAGTCCTGCTGTTTCTAGAGGCCTCAGCTAACAGCTGATCTGTTTTCTGCCTCCCCAGGGACCCCCTGGCACACCAGGTCTATTAGGAGCATCAGTAAGACACCTGTGACCTTTTTCTAGAGCATTCTAGACTAGCACGTCCTGCATCTCCCCTGTTTCCTCCTCTAAACCTGTCTCACTGCTGCCTGTCTCACTGCTGCCTGTCTCACTTGTCCAGGGACAGAGAGGACCACCAGGGATGCCGGGGCCTCAGGGACCCGCTGGACACAACGTAAGTCAGAACCTGCAAACACCCACTTACAGGACAGTGTAACCCAGAACCTGCAAACACCCACTTACAGGACAGTGTAACCCAGAACCTGCAAACACCCACTTACAGGACAGTGTAACCCAGAACCTGCAAACACCCACTTACAGGACAGTGTAACCCAGAACCTGCAAACACCCAGGACAGTGTAACCCAGAACCTGCAAACACCCACTTACAGGACAGTGTAACCCAGAACCTGCAAACACCCACTTACAGGACAGTGTAACCCAGGACCTGCAAACACCCACTTACAGGACAGTGTAACCCAGAACCTGCAAACACCCACTTACAGGACAGTGTAACCCAGAACCTGCAAACACCCACTTACAGGACAGTGCGAACCTGCAAACACCCACTTACAGGACAGTGTAACCCCGAACCTGCAAACACCCACTTACAGGACGGTGTAACCCAGAACCTGCAAACACCCACTTACAGGACAGTGTAACCCAGAACCTGCAAACACCCACTTACAGGACAGTGTAACCCAGAACCTGCAAACACCCACTTACAGGACAGTGTTACCCAGAACCCACTCACACCCACTTACAGGACAGTGTAACCCAGAACCTGCAAACACCCACTTAAAGAAGAAGCTTTTGTGAATGATGTCTTTTTGTGTGTGTGTGTGTGTGTGTGTTTTAGGGGTTGCCAGGGAGACCTGGGGAGAAAGGTTCCCAGGGAGAGCCGGTACGAGATCCCACCCTCAGTGGCACTGACACTTTTATTGCTTCCTGCTGGTGATGTTGTTACACACACCCCAGACATAGGTTTCTGTCTGGGGTGCAACAGTATTGGCTGGGGGGAGCCGGTCTCAGCTGAAACTGATCTCTGATCAGTCTTACATCTTTCACTGTGTTTCAGGGTAAAGCTGCAGACCTGTCCCAGCTTGACCTCAAGGTAATGAGCAGAAACACTTGTCCACTCAATCCATACTCCATACTCCGTACTTCCTCCATACTCCGTACTTCCTCCATACTCCGTACTTCGTCCATACTCCGTACTTCCTCCATACTCCATACTTCCCCCACAATCCGTACTTCCTCCAACCTTCCTCCATACTCTGTACTTCCTCCACACTCATTTTCACTAACGCTGCCCTGTTGCAGGGGGTGTGTTCTGAGTGTCCCCCAGGCCCTGTGGGCCCTCCTGGAATCCCAGGATCTCCGGGGGAGAAAGGCCCAACCGGAGCACCAGGGAAGAACGGACAGGATGGATACCAGGTGAGATACGACGCCTGCCCTGGGACAACCCCTGCAGTCCTGCTAGCCTCCTCTAGGGGAGCTGTCTGCTCCAGGTCACGTGGAGTGCGTGTGGGAGATTAAATACATGACACCAGCATAAAGACAAGATGGGGACAACAAATGCTTTTGGAGGAAAGTGTGATCTGTGTTTGGGATCAAACACGTGAGAAAGGTCAGTAGAGCCAGTGTGTTTCCGGGTCACAGGACTGACTACCACCTACACTATAAAGCCATGCTACACTATAAAGCTATGCTACACTATAAAGCTATGCTCTGGACCTCCCCAGTTTGAACCCTGACACCCCAGAACCCATGACTTGGAGTTAAAAAGAGGACCTCTGACCTCTGACCCTGCTCTCTGGAGGGGAGGGATGGTCTCTGTTCATTGCTGTGCTGGATATCCGTGGGCATGTGAGCGTGTGTACAGAAGGGGGCGGGGTCAGCACTCTGCTCCAGGCAACACGGTCAGCTGTCCTGCGCTATTGCGTAACCTCCACACACTCTCAAGGGCGGCAGTTATTGTGCACGAAGAGATCAACAGAGCGTGTAGGAACTGACAGGGACTGAATTGCTATAAAAAGAAACAAGTTTCAAAGAGCTGTGCGTGTGTGTGTGTGTGTGGGGGGGGGGGGGACACACGTTTGGCAGTACTCTAACAACAGATGGGTATTACTTGCAGGGCTCACCTGGACCAGTTGGGCCTCCAGGACAACCGGGAGCTGATGGAGCCAAGGTAAAACCCAAAACTACACACACACACACACACACCGTATATCTGGTATATATAACAACTAAAACCACCAGTACAATGCATAACATACTGTACCTACACCAGCTGGAAGACCATATTACTCTGCCTATACAAAACCTATACCTGTTAATACCTGTTCTCCTACATAACCTGTACTTATTATACCTGTAAACACATCCATAGTACCACACACACAATACCCCGAACCTAACCATATATTATAAAGTTGGGGAAAAAAGCATTTCTAATCAGTAATTCTTTAAAGTCAATAACAACATGCGTTGCCATGTTAAGATGGCAGAGACGTCGACTCGCCCCTCTAACAGGCAGCTAAGAAGGCCTCGTTTCCACTTGTTTGGTTGTTTTTTTGTGCGAGTGTCGCCCACAGAGGCGTGACTTCCTGTTTTGAGCCTGCTTCCTTCCTTGTGGGAGTCTCGTAGAAGGTTCCTCACCACAGTCTCCCTTGGTTAGCTCATTAGTGGTCCCGCCCTGGTTTAATGAATGTTAACTTTGTATGGTAATGGTTTCCATTCAAAAGCCAAAAGATGCTTTTTGTTCAGAGACTTCAGTCTTTAAATGTAGTCATGACTATAGACATCAGGTGAATATGGTCATACGTCTAAATCAGGGACGTACCATGCGCCTGCGATCACATCCATAGACGGAGCACATGCTGGTTTATATGAATAAGAGCTGCATGGTAAAAGTCACTGCTACTGTAACCTGTGGTGAATCTGTTGTAAACACAGGGAGTGAAAGGTGACCGAGGACCATCGGGAACACCTGGAGACAAAGGTGAAAAGGTCAGCTGAGTCCACTCACCTCTTCCCTGCCATAGCTCGGCACCTAGAGGAAAGGAGTCAAGTCTTGGGACTGGGTTCATATCAGGCTCTGCTCATTTCTCCATCACACACACACTTGTCTGTGTCTTTGTGTTTACAGGGACCCCCGGGACCACCTGGCTATCCAGGTGCAGCAGGATCGATGGGTCAACCTGTAAGTTGCCAGGAAATTTCAGATTGCCCGACATCATGCCATGTTCTCAGGCTGACCCCTGACCCCTGACCCCTTAGTGTCTCTTATCGTCTTGTGTGCCCACAGGGTAATGATGGCAACCCAGGGCCCATTGGCCCCCCTGGATCTCCAGGAGAAAAGGTAACATGCCCACTGTACATGTGAGTCATGGTTTTGGATCTGTTGCACTGGGTCAGTATTACAGAACCTGACGTGGACAGAACAAAAATCACCAGTGCTCGGTGAAAACTTGCAATGTTGAATCAACAGTTGCAGTATTCATTTAAGTCCAGCTGGGTTAACTGAACACTAGCTGGCTATGTGGGTCAGCCATGCTGGCCTCTGTGGTATGGGTAACGTCTGAGCATGCGTAATGCTTCCCCATATGGCGCCAGTTCCCATGGCGTCAAGTAGCATGTGCTCTTGGTTTTGGTTTCCGTCTCAGCCCCGTCCTGTCATTTGTTTTCCTGCCCGTTACTGAACCCAGCTGGGCCTCGTTTCCCCTCATTTACCTGTGGATTTTGACCCTGTGATTTACTGCACTGGCTGTTGGGAGGCTGTTATGGCAATCGGTTGTGTTGTCGTTCATCTTGGTTTTCACTGCTTACTCTGCATTGGCGAATTAATTTTTTCGTTGTTTGTGTTACCGGTACCGTATGACGGGACACAAATAACAGTAATACTCCAGAAATTTAGGAGATGACAGAGCAGACAGGGAAACAGGTTTACACGTTGCCGAGTTCTCTGCAGTTATCTTTATTAAACATTCTTTCACCTTGAACATTTATCACCTTTGTGTTTTTTTTCTCATTGTATCTCCAATGTTTTCACATGACATGCCTCACTTCCCACGAGGATACAAAGCATGAAATACAATGTCTGTCTAAAACTCCTTTACAATCTTTGCTAATTCTCCACATATTCTCTATCATTTAGCCATTATGTTAGCTACATTTGCAACTCCATAAACGCATTTACTATCTCGACCCGCACATTGCAAAGGTATCAAAATAGTTTAGCATCATACTGCAGAGTTTTTTAAACTAGTTTCTGCATCGACACACACCATATCCATTTTATGCTGTACATAACACAAACGTATTTAAATGCGGATTTAATAAATCAGAAGACGCTCTGAAAGAATTTGGGTGATCTGTGGTAACATGGACAAAAACTGAGTCATGATGATATTAGCCAGCTAAGCTAACTCAATACCTAGGTTAGGTTTCCTCGCTACAAAGCATTCAGAACAATTTTCTTTATGAAATCTCTAGTTGTTTAACAACATTTGATGTCTCGTGTGATCGTTTTTACAAGCATCCTAGACATTACTGACCTGAAATTTAGGAGATGACAGAACAGACAGGAAACAGATTTACAGTGTGTCACAGTGTGTGTGTAAGGATGTGATAGTGTGTATGTGTGTGTGTCAGGACGTCATAGTGTATATGTGTGTGTGTATGCGTGTGTGTCTGTGTGTGTCAGCATGTTACTGTGTATGACAGCATGTCACTGTGTGTGTTACCAGGGCAAAGAGGGACTTGCTGGAATCCAGGGCCCTCCCGGTCTCCCTGGATTAATGGTAAGAAATAGCCATTAAATTCTCATTTTCATGTACACAGTGGTGAACATGTTTGTTGTGGTTCGAAAGGTTCATGCTGACTGGAGTTGCCCAGACATATTCTACTGATAAAACGTTTACATTTTCATTGATTAATTTTCCCAAAGGGAGTGATGGGTAAACCTGGGAAAGATGGTCGACCAGGAGAACCAGGAGAGCCGGTAGGATCTCGATACTCCCGATGGTCATTTTTCAGGGACTGAATAGAAGCACAGATAATGAGTCATACTGCTACATGTTATTGTTACTGGTTATGTGAACCTGTTTTCTGAGGATGTCTTGTGTATAAAATAAAACTGAATAACCTTATTACAGGGTAAACAGGGAGAACCAGGATCACCTGGAAGAGATGGATTAAGAGGACTTCCTGTAAGTGAGAAATTGTGTGTTATGCATAATCTACTTAATCCTTGTTAAAAATGCATCCATTTTAAACATTTATCTCTTACCCAGGGATTTAAAGGCCATAGAGGAGAGCCTGGAGCACCGGGGTCAAAGGTTAGTAACTGCTTTTTCTCTTCCAACTAGCCAATGTGGAGAAGGATCACTCTCAGAAACCCCCCCAGTTTGTCGTTTCCCCTCCTGTGAAATAGGACGGTTTCAAATGTCATCAGGTGGACCCAGCCAGGTCTTCACAGCACAAGGCGCTCATCTCCACAGTTTGGCTGGACCTGGAGATGATGTTCAGCGGTGATCCTTGAGTGTCGTTGGGAGATTTCTGGTCTGCTGTGCAGCTTTATAAACAACATCTGTTTCTTTTAGGGTGAAGAAGGAAAACAGGGTCCCCCGGGAAGAGAGGGTCAACCTGGAAAAGACGTGAGTTCATGTAAAATGATCCCTCAGATGTTTTTTTTTAAAAAGGCAGTTTTGATGAAGAAAGCCAATCAGAAGGGGGTCTGAGGAGTTTGTTTTTCTTTATGCTCCAGGGCAATCAGGGACCTCCAGGGCCTGAAGGTGGCAGAGGTCCCAGAGGTGAAGCGGTGAGCATCTTCTCTGAATAAGAAGAAGCTGTTGCACAGCTTGTAAAATGAAAAGCCTGAAACCAAGAGGAGTTACTTGACTTCTGCGCTGTCTTTGAAGGGCAAACAGGGGGAGTCTGGGACACCTGGAAAATCCGGACCAGCAGGTAACCCGGTGAGTTTACACATCACAGGCTCCTGGACGCCTCCATCTTGCCTCCCAGCCAAAGAGGAGAACACACAGCCTGCTGGGATCCATAGCTCTGAAGAAGACTTGCTTTTACCTTGACTGTTGTTCTGTGTGGTAATATGATGTGAAGTTACACTTACACAGCACCTCTCTCAACACCCAAGGACATTCACACAAGGCTTTTACATCCATTCAACACATGGGTAACACAACGTCTGACTCACAAACGTGGCTTTGCACCGACCCTGGGCAAAGCCACAGCCATTACTGCCATTTCTTTCATGAGATTTTGCCCAAACAGCTCAGTGCTCATTTCAGCGAATTGTCCTCATCCTCGTTTTCATCAGTGGTGGACCAAGTACACTAACCACGTACTTGAGTTAAAGTACAGATACCCACGCTCCCTGTAGTCCTCTACTTGAGTTAAAGTACAGATACCCACGCTCCCTTTAGTCCTCTACTTGAGTTAAAGTACAGATACCCACGCTCCCTTTAGTCCTCTACTTGAGTTAAAGTACAGATACCCACGCTCCCTTTAGTCCTCTACTTGAGTTAAAGTACAGATACCCACGCTCCCTGTAGTCCTCTACTTGAGTTAAAGTACAGATACCCACGCTCCCTGTAGTCCTCTACTTGAGTTAAAGTACAGATACCCACGCTCCCTGTAGTCCTCTACTTGAGTTAAAGTACAGATACCCACGCTCCCTTTAGTCCTCTACTTGAGTTAAAGTACAAAAGTATTGGCCTTCAAATCTACATAAGTATTGAAAGTTAAGGCTCTAATATTTAGCATCATGCTCAGCATGTAATACCTTTCAAAATAGAACTTGTTTTCTAATTTAAAGTGCTATGTTCGAATGTTTTATTATTTCACAATACCAACGTATTTAGTTAGCTGGAAGCTCCAAATACACTGAACTATTGTAAAACAAATAACTAGCTAGTTACCCGAGTGCAGGCAGTTTTCAGTTGTGTACTAGCAACAGCATACTTAGCTCGCAAGTTAGATAACTAACCGTGTATACAATGCTAATGCCGGACTTATTTTATCGTACACAAACGGTTTGCTGCAAGAAATTGTTCGATTTCTCCCTAGGTAAATGACCTATGAAAATATCTTACCTCTATGTGTTTCCTTAGACTTGATGGGGAATTCCTATAAGAACAAATCTTATGGGACTGAGACAGGCAGAGAAGGCACTTGACAACAGGTCTTTTTTATCTTCGACTATTTCAAAGAATGTCACTGGCCATGAGGCCATGGTTTGTGGCGAGTTACAGTTTCTTTGCCATTTTTATGTGGGGATCTGTTCTCCTAAACTTTACGCTGCTGCGTTGCCTTTGAACCGAACCCTGATTGGTGCGCATGCTTCGCGCTTCTTTTGTTTTGACGTCACTTTTTTAGCACATTAAGCCTGAAGGAACGACAGATTGTGCATAATGTAGTGGAGTAAAAAGTAAAATATCTGACTAAGTTAAAGTTAAAAGTTACAAAAATGGAAATACTTGAGTAAAGTAAACATGAAAAGTTTACTTAAGTACAGTAACGAATTACATTTACTTTGTTACTGTCCACAACTGGTTTTCATCCTCACCGCATCACCCTCAGTGAGACCTGAGGTGCAGAGAAAGGCCCCAACCAAGGGGCATGTGTGGGTGAGTGATGTGGTCTTGTCTTTGTCTCAGGGTCTTCCAGGGGTCAAAGGTGAGATAGGAACTCCAGGATTACCTGGTTTTTCAGGCCCAAAAGGACCCTCGGTGAGCAGAAGCTTAAGATTTCTCATTAATGTTATTTGTGTGTGTGTGTGAGTGAAAGATAAAAAGTGAGAGTGTGTGTGGGTGAATGTGCATGTGAGAGTGTGTGTGAACCAGATTATTCTGCTATAAAATGATTGATGACACGCTTGATGACACGCTTGATGACACACTTGATGACACGCTTTCTCCTGTTCAGGGTCAGCCCGGTCCTATCGGCCCCGAGGGCAAACAAGTGAGTGTGTGTTCAGAGTGATGATGCAGGGTAGACTTTTCTCTTCCTGTTGCAGGCTAACTCAGGACTGACTCTGACTGCTTTTGCAGGGTTTATCAGGACGACCTGGAGACAGAGGTTCTAAAGGAGACAAGGTGATTATGTAAAACCTGATCAACCCCCTCACAAAAAGGACCTTCAGTTTTTAACAAGACATCCATCAAACAAAGAGCTTTGAGCCTGCTGCTTAATTAGTACCAACATTTAGCACAGATCTTGTTTGAATGAGAAAAAATATCGGTAATTAAAGGATCAGCCCAATCTATTAAAGTAATGGCTAATGCAGCTAACAATGGCAAATGAATGCTTCTACCCAACAATTAGGATTATTTGCATAATTTATTCATATCGTTAGCAAGATCTAAATTTCAGGCTTAAGTGCTGCCATTCTTTGCGTCTGTAATTGGCCTGCTGCTCCCTGACACCCATTCCAGACACTTCTCAACCATTAATCCACAAATCTAGCGAGCCATTTCAGTGCCCTGGCACTCCAGCCTGCGAGCTGGAGAACATCACCCAGTAGCTTGTTTTGCTCTTCTCTCCTCCAGGGTGACCAGGGCATAAAGGGAGATAAAGGCCATGGTGGAGAAGCAGGAATGCCCGGAAACCCAGGTCCTCCTGGCCGGAAGGGCCATACAGGGATGATGGGCATGTCCGGACCCCCAGGAGAGGTGGGCCCGATTGGACCACCTGGAACACCGGGCCTGCCAGGACTTCCAGGACCCAGAGTGAGTCTTTGACTTTATACCATCGAGTGAAATGGACATTCACTGAAGTAGCTAAACTGAGTCACTGAGGCTAAGGTGGCTTTGATGTTTCTTTAGGGAGAATCACAGTCCATGGAATCAATGCGGAGATTAATTCAAGAAGAGCTGGCCAAGCAACTAGAAGGTGAGACCGATCGGTACAGCTTCTTTTAAACTTCTGGGCCTGCTATGCGTCTGAGGAAGTTGAACTAATTACGGCACTGATGAAGGAATCGAGAGGAATTGGTTTCAGTTTTCTGTCACAAGCGGTTGTATGTGTAAGCCTTGTTTGCCCTTGTTGGACCACTGAGTCATATTGTTTTTATACCTCTGCAATTTTCTTCATTTATGTGACTGCAGCTAAAATGGCCTACCTCATGGCCCAGTTTCAGCCCACACACGTGAAGAGCTCGGCCGGCCGTCCCGGCCCACCTGGCCCGCCAGGTAAAGATGGAGCACCTGGACGAGTGGGCCTACCTGGGGAGCCGGGCATGCCTGGTCAGAATGGAGCAGAGGGACTCAGAGGTCCAATGGGTCTTAAAGGTACTCTAGCAATACAAGAAGAGCATGAGTTAACTTGTACAGTAATATGACTTTTGCTTACTGTGGGCTCCATTAATACTGCTTGGCTTTATGTTAATTTCTGCGTTATATATTTACATATTTGCATAACACATATTCCTATGTTGTGGACATTTTGATAAATCCCAAAGGTCCCAGTTGAATGTCATGGCATGTTATGGTCTTCCACCATAATAACAATATAGGCATATTTCACCTCAATGTCTCCGTTCTGCTGACTGGTAGGTGAAAGAGGATCCAAGGGAGAGAAAGGAGAAGATGGTATTGGCCAGAGAGGAGAGTCTGGCCCGTCAGGTCCCATCGGTAAGATCTCAGTCAGGGCTGTGTAGGCACTTGAGGGTGTTCATCCATCACGGTGGAGCCAAGGGATTGTGGGACGAATGAGCAAAACAATTTGGTTGAAAACAAAAGCAAACGATTTGGTTAACTTTGAGAATTCAGTTTGGTTATTCACCAGATTGAACTAACAGGATTCTGTCTCCAGTCATTTTTGATGAATTTGTACAAAGGGTTTGCACCTTGGGTTAAGGAAAACCTCAGGCTTTCATATTATTCTAGTGTCAGTTCATTTCATCATCTGAGCGACGCTGCCTCTGCAATGCAGGTCCACCTGGAATGCCAGGAGAGGGCAAGGATGGTCTTCCTGGATCAGCTGGAGCTCAAGGAGAACCTGGTCACCCAGGACCCCACGGGCAGCCGGGCCCCGCAGGACCACCCGGGCAGTGCGACCCCTCCCAGTGTGCTTACTATGCCAGCCTGGCATCACGACCTCACACTAAAAACGTCAAGGGCACCTAAGCCTGGGACAACCCAAAACCCCACACCACGACCTATTTATGAACTTGGAGACGCGGTGAGCCAAGAAGTTTTCCTGTTGACATTGAAGGGAACTTTGGTTTCGGGAAAACTGAGATGTGTGTATTTGTGCGCCCGTGTGTGTGTGTGTGTGTGTGTGCGTGTGTGTGTGGATGCGTGCATTCATGTCCTGCCGGTCAGATATAACACAGAGTTGTTGGTCATTTGGTGTGCCAGAGTGATGCGTGAGGGGAACTGTAGCTTGAGGGAGGTTAGTAATTTAAATATAGCCAAATTTCTTCCATCAGGGATATTCAAGTTCGTCCAAGTTGTCCAGGCTTTCTACACACCCTGTAAAGTTTTTATGCACCCTGTAAATGTTCTATGTACCCTGTAAAAAGTGTTCTCTTGGCCTCATGTGAGTTGCCATGGCTACCTTACCAGTCTTCCTTCGGGCAGTCTGGAGACCCATGGTGGTCTACAGACCCACATCTCCAGAACTGATCCATTGTTGAACTTTTTTCTTGAACAAGGGGGCAATTATCCAGTGAAGAGATGTATCTTCTAATGTTGATGTGCCGTGTGTGTGCTGGTCAGTAAGGACCCAGGCAAAGAACAAGTGAAATATAAGTTTCACCCATTGACTTTGGGCCTCAGATGAGATCATTAACTAGCTTTTCTGCTCCACAATGGTGACTCTTACTCCCATACGCTGTGTGATTGTAAAGATTTTTCTTTCACCCTACTCATTATATTCAAAAATTATGAGGCCTGTAGCGGGTTTTTGTTTATGGTTAAATTAAGCTAGTTTATATCTAATATCGAATCCCAACTTGACGTTTGTAAGGCGGGACGTTGATTTTGTCTTTTCATGTACTCTGTCATGTAATGCCATGATTCACAAACCTAAAACCTTTCCTTTCATCTCTTGTAATGAGAGCGTCTTTATTCAGACCAGGATATAAATGAAAAGTAAATGAGAAGTTCAAAAGCAGAATTAAGCTAAAAGTCAGGAGTTCATTACTTATATGTTTCTTACTTTTGATATAAGCCACAAAAATCAGAGGACAACAACAATAATGTTCTGTTGCATCTTTTACAATCATGTTGTTCTTTTCAATTTCCTAATACCTTTCATTACCACAGTGGTCATACAGAAAGAGTGAATACTGAGCATTTCAACCATTACTGTCAAATCAGGTGGAAAATGACTGCACACTTGACACTGGGTTTAGAAATATTGTTCTAAAGTGAGAGCCTGGAAGTTGTGCCTCTCCTAGCTCGAACCAATTAAAGTTACAGAAAAAGAGAGAGTCCATTTCAGAAGCTGCATGAAATGACCCTGTCTGTCAACACGGGGTTGTATTAACCTGAAAAAATAACCCTGCAAAGTTAAGGGTGTTTTATGAGGTCATATCGAACTGTTTTTCTGTTGTTAGTGACTTTGGGCACAGAGAGATACGGTCTGTAGAGTCAGGCAAGCAGACCTGAATACATTTGTTTGATATACACATCTATTTTCAGAAGAGAAGTTAGTCGGCCCCGGCACTGGGTTGATTATTTCCAGGTGCACCACTCCTAACAGCTCACTGGGCTAGGTACAAATATAAAACATTAGCATCAGTTCGAGCTGGGGTTACTGTCACCTGTAACTCAACTCCTAGTTGCTGTTGCCTACCTATGTACTGTACCCAATGTAGAAATGGCATTATGATGTCATAAGGAGACACAACATGCTTGTGTAACATTGAAGCTAATCATCAGCTTGCCAGCTGGCTACAAGAGACTGGGACAATTATGGGATGTCCTAGTCATCTTCACAACGGAGTGCCTATTTTTGTTATCTTTGTTTGTGCTTCCTAATTTCATTTTAGCGTCCCAGATGATGTGTGACAGGTACTAATTATGTGGCATGGTTTGACGAGCTGAGCTCATTACTCTAGTGTGCATATGTAAATGATGTACTTTATATGATGTCAGCATTTCTTTGACTGCCTTCACCTTTTTATTCACAGCTGGATTAACACCGATTCAGCTTTTTTGGTCCATGTTTAGTTTTAAATGTCCTATTTTCATCAGAGGTTACATTCAATTATTTTAATGAACCACGGTCCTTGTGAAATGACATAATTTATGCATGGTAAAGTCTACCTGTTTATACTGATTCTTTGGTGCTAAAAGTAATCCAAATTAGGAAAATGTATTTGTATGTATAAGAAGGGATTACAAACATAATAAAGACCGGATTAGTTCCATTTTACAAAACATGCATTTTAATTGTGGGTGTTATTTCTCTCTCTCTCTCTCTCTCTCTCTCTCTCTCTGCCCCCTCTCTCTCTATTGTGTTGTCCATGTCATTGATTTGAGCCATAAATGTTTATTCATTCAGAATGGAATTAGGTATTGTTATGAATCTTTGCCCCATATCTGTATCACAGCTGATGATCTTAAACCCAATATCAAATGTGAACAGGAAAGTGTAGGTTGTGAATAGCTGTGGCAGCTGTCACATCATAATGTATAAAAAAGGTGCACACATCTATACACAAGATGCAAGATCTTAGCATGCAAGAGGCTTTTGAATAGTGGACTTCTTCACAGCCTCATATTACACCTCCTTAAAATCTCCAGACTACAGACTTTCAGAATTTTCTATGTTAGCATGAATTTAGTTTTGGTTGTTTCGTTTGTCTTGCCATCGTTGGTCAGAAGGGTGAGGCAAAGCTGTGCTGCTGACGCGAGATCTATGAGCTTGGTGCACAAACGGAAGAACAAACTCGAGTGGTAACAGAAATACTAATTATGTCTCCGTGCAATTCAGCAAACCGTAATCTGGTCTTCTGTTAACTGGATCAGAAAAGCTTAGACTGTGAATGTGTTCAACGTTCGTCTACAGGTGTCAGATAAACCTGACATTAGTGATGGGGGGTGGTTGCCATGGGTTGTGAGACATGAAAGAACATTTTACTGATGATGCTACACCCATAACCTCTTTCTCTCTCTTTCTCTCTCTCTCTCTTTTCTCTCTCTCTCCCTATCACATTTCTATGACATATGCCTCACATATGTATGTATCACATATGTATGACAAAATACATTTTGAAACCTGTTTTTATATACCGCACATACAAAGGGAGTCATTGAATTGGAGACATTCAAATGCAGACTTTCCAAATGGAGAGCACATTTTTGTGGACATGGTGAACTTTTATTTCACTGCACTATGGAGTGGAGTTGCCTGGATTTGGTATAGCTTAGTCTCTGGGTCTGTGATTGCCACATTTTAATCAAAAGCATTGTAGAAATACATGAAAACTTCTTCAAAATACACATTGTTCTTGTCCAGTCGGCCACGCCCCTTACTGTACATTTCAAACAAATTCACAACAGGGTTTGTGTGTATATTTTTCAGCAGTACAGACGAGCTGCTGGACGGATGACCTTTGACCCTACCTCACCACTCATTCCATTTACATTTTGTGTTCTAAAAATGATTGTCTCCATTTCACCTCTCCATTTAATTCCCTTTTATTTTACTGTATGTACAAGTCACGACTAGAGCTGGTCTGGATGACTGCTCAAAGGATCGTCTTCTTAGGGATGAATGAGTTTCTGTACAACCATCTGAAGACCGCATTTCATGCTGACTACTGCGACGATGTCTGGATCCTCTCCAGATTCCTCCAAAGCACTCCCACTCTTTCGGCTACTGATGATGATGATGGTGGTGATGGTGGTGACGGCTTCTCTCAGGAGCTCCACATTCACGGGCCCTTAATGTTGATTGGCTTTTTCCCACCGACCAGGTAAAGGGGCTGGGGCCTGTAACAGTTGGAGGGGTCGCAGAGGCCTGGCGGGCCGGGGGGGCCCCTGCCTCCTGGGCTACCTGGGATCCCCGGCGTGCCTGCTTCCCCCCGGGCACCATTATGGCCGTCCTGTCCGATGCCAGGTTTACCAGGGGGTCCTACGTTAAATACAGAACCAAATGCAGAGTGAACTGAACACAGAGGGCAAATGTCTTATTACACGGGGTGAATGAAATCTTAAAATGGTTTGTTTTAATACATCAACTTCTTTGCCAAGACTTTGTAAAATAATAATTATATCAAGCACAAGATCTGATGCGTCAGTACATGTGTTTTTGTATTCTTGCCTTACAAGTCTTTCAGAAATAAATGCAATCATGATTAAGAAAGTCAAATTCAAAAAGCAATTAAATGCTTTAAAAAGCTGTTAAATTCATGTGTAGTCACTAACTAGGCATTTTTTCTGACTGACAGCGCCCTGCTAATCTTAAGGTTGTCTAATAGAAAGTACTATTGTTAAAAATGGTAAATGCATATAAATGAAAACTTATTTTCTTTACATTTGCATTATCTTTTGTTCATATTTAGTTTACTTGTGTGTGCAGAAAAAAATATATTTTGACTTTACTGTCCCAAAGGTAAACGCCTAAATGTGTTGATTTTATGAATGTTCATAATTTGATGAATGCTCATATATTGTTTATATAATACTTCAACCTAAAATAATGTTAAATATTTTCTTAACGTAATATAAAGAATGAAGTAAATGTGATATCTAAATGTCAAGGAATGGCACATTTCCCTCACTCTGCTATATGTAGTGGTTCGCTCCACCACGTGTCTGTTGTGTTGCCACACAGCCTTGTTAGCCTGTTAGCCTGTGCTCTGTTAGCCTGGCCCCTGTTAGCCTGGCCCCTGTTAGCCTGTCCCCTGTTAGCCTGCCTCCTGTTAGCCTGCCTCCTGTTAGCCTGCCCTCTGTTAGCCTGCCCTCAGTTAGCCTGCCCTCAGTTAGCCTGTCCCCTGTTAGCCTTTGTTTCCCCTTGTTAGTGTTAATGTATATAAACCCTGCTGTTCTTTTCGTCGTGGTTGGTCATTGCACTTTGTATACCGTTAGTCGTGGTGTCGTTTGTCTCAATGTTTTTTGCTATTTGTGTAATAAACGTCTGTTTGAGCACCACTCTGTCAGCTTCACCTACCTCGCTCAGAGCACACATCTCACGTCACACTAAATATTTACTTAAGACATTAAAATGACTAGTTTTAAACAAACTAGCACATAGTAGTTCAGTAACTTGTCCTGTAGGACAGTTTTGGTGTCCTTAATGTCAATATTCAATAATGCCCTATTGCGTAGACATGGTCTTCCAACTGAGACCACTGCCTATGAGTCTGGAGAAAAGTGAAGGTTTACCTTGGATTCCTGGATCTCCACGAGCCCCTGGAATTCCAACACCATTATCTCCCTTGTCTCCCTTTGGTCCAGCATCACCTATAAATCACACACACACCACAAAATGATTGATTTCTTTTAAAGTTGCCCAAGAAAGTTTTATTTATCCACAATGCATTGACCACTATTCCCAGCTGGTTAAATAACAGTACTGCAGTTCCAGAGAGTGAGCCAGGAGGTCTCATGGTCATCTCCTTATTTCAGGTCCATTTCAGAACTCATTAATGAGCACTATCTTCGCCCCTGGCTAAGGCAGCCACTGATTGGTCCATATGTAGAGGTGATGAATCACATTGTGGTGTAGTATTCCATCAGGCAGGATTTACTAGCACTGGTGAGGACTGTGAGGGGCTATCTCTGGATTAGCATGTGAGCGGCTAACTCTGGATTAGCGTGTGAGGGGCTAACTCTGGATTAGAGTGTACGAGTGAACTGGATGCAAAATTAATGTGGCCATTAAAGTTAGCTTCAGTGCAAGATGGAGGCAAGTAATGTGATGGTTCTGATCATGGTGAAAATAACATTTAAAAGGGGAGTAGATTGATCTAATGGAAGAATAAACATGAAATAAAGAAGTTAGTTGACTTTGTCTTTGGTGAACCACACACCTTTTTCACCTTGCTTTCCTGGTAGACCATAGAAGCCCGGAGAACCCTGGACGCCAGGTAGTCCCCTGGGTCCGACGGACCCTGAGACCCCTGCTGGTCCAGGAGGTCCAGGAGGACCCACTGGTCCACGGGTCCCAGGAGCTCCAAGAGACAGGGGTTTCTTGGACAGTTCCTTTTTGTAGGCATCTAAATGTTCTGTATAATGAACATTTTCATTATTCATTTATGTTTTGCCCACCATTTCATGTCACAACAGCTCAAGACGTCTAACCAGAAATCATATCTGATTCTCTGTTCATTTTTTCAAATGTCTAAAGTTCAAAATGATGACTATCATAAGGGAATATTTGTGATGCAATGCTTCAGTAAACTGGGCAGCATAGTCATTACTGATTGATTGTAATCCAGATGCCATAAAGCATTATGATGATAGATTATAATCCAGACAATATAAATATCTTGCCTTCAACTACTGCTGAACATATTTCACGAATCTTGTCATCGTTCATTTTTGGACCCTAGGGAGAATTAAGAGCAGATCTGAATAATGCATCATTACGATTATCATATTATTATTAAGCATTATCTCACATACGTCATTTTTAACTGATAGAAATTCAGAATAGTGACACTACAATATTCTTCTCTGAATTTCACATGATAATTTAGACCATCAACAAAGCACACAAACACACTAAAAGCCAACTGTGATGGAGAAAAACTATTAAAGGAGAAGTAAATGATTCTCTTGTTGCTGTAATCGACAGCAAGCACCGGTATTCTTGTTTGTTTATCTTATCCCAATCAAGAAGCCGTACAGGAACTCCTCTGGGGCCCGGGGATCCTGGGAGGCCCCTCTGCCCCTCGAGGCCCCTTGCTCCCTGGGGCCCGGCGAGGCCCTCGTGTCCTGGCTGTCCTGGACGCCCGTCGGCTCCAGTGGCTCCTCTCTGGCCCTTTTCCCCTCGCTGGAGACAAAACACTCAGTTCAGTTTTTACCAAGCGAAGAACAGAAGTCTTCTGACGTGACGTGTCCTAGCGCACGGTGGACAGGTTCACAAACGTGTGCAGTGGTGGACTTGGTACCTCTCCCTTGTTTCCAGAAATGCCTGGGGGACCCTGTTAAAACAATAAATCACATAAGGAGTGAGATGAAAGATTGCAACATTTTTAAAGCTTAGCTGAATGCAACACAGTTAACGTCTGCATAACCTAGACACATCTGCAAAACATGTATAGTAAAAACCAAAACAAAGGCCCGAGAGCCCAACTCCTAAATAAATAACGACCGTGGGCAGGATGCTGTTCAGACTGAACACATCTAAACGATGTCACCAGTCACTGTATCAGGGACACTGTGTCAGGTGTACACCAAAACCTCAGGTGTACAGGAACTTTAAAAACTGTATAAAGAATAAGTGTGTGAATTATCCTTGTAATATACCATGAATATCAGTTGAGGATTATTTTTTTTGAGTTTACACACTAAAGGAACAAAACAATTTGTGTGTGCAGCGTTGTACCTGGTTCCCTTTCACTCCTGGATCACCAGGAACCCCTGGATTACCCTGCAGATCAAAGTAGGAGAATGCAGCATAAACCTTTTGTCCAGGATAAAGAAGAAAGATGATTTAGCAAAAGTAGCTGCACATACCTCACTTCCTTTGGGACCAACTGAACCCATAGGGCCCTGTAAAAATAACACACACACATATAGTGCACACAGTGTGCATAGCATGTATGTAGTTTAGCAAATTATGAGCCTTTTCAACAATGCTTTTGTAGAGTCGCTGTAGAGAGGCATGTGAACTTTTCCCCTAGCAATCCAATATCTCAGCTCACCAATTCATTCCTTCATCAGTTTATCCACTGATTGGGCCAGTGACTCATGTATTGATCTGTTCATTCTCATCATTCAACAATTAATTGAACTGAGAACATTGAACTGCAGACATATTCTCTTCTGAGATAATGGCCTGGTCATAAAAGCTATTACTTCACTCTTGCATAAAGCAGTGGTCAATAGCACAAATCTCTTTTCACCTAACAGCAGTTGGTGCATTGGTGCATACTATGGCTGTATGTAGGTTTGCGAGCTGTATAACTATGTAACACAGTGGTCACACATCTTGCTGCTGAAGATTTACTGTTCTGCAGATGTTCAACAATCAATTAAACTGGTTAGGTATTTTACAAACAAGATTAGTTAGCTTAGCCAGATAACTTTAATCAAAGTTGATTAGATTAATTCCCTTCAACTCTTCTCTTATAGTATAGTCTTAACTTTGGGCCAAGTTATCTGACCAATCTGAGAAAAATCCTGCTTTGTGAAATTCTCCTCTGAACCACGTAATTGAAGACTTCTGAAGATACTTATTAAATCAACCAGGTGTCCTGGATTTGGGATGGATCCGAACTCTGCAGCGTCAAAGATCTCCAAGAGCAGGCTTGGAACTAAACTCTGCAGGGGCTAAGATCTCCATGTGCAGGTTTGGGACTATATGACGACAGATCTCCGCTGGTCGCTAACCAGATCTCCAAAAACGAGGGGCATACCTGATCTCCTTTGTGACCTGTGTGACCTTTGATTCCTCGAGGACCCATCAGTCCCTGATCGCCTTTCTCCCCCTGTTGACAACGCAGAACAACAGGCCATGACCCTCATTTCAAACCCTGATGTGCAAACCTGATGTATGTCAAGCTTTATTCTGTGGCAAAAAGATTAACAAACCTGGTCAATGTGGTGTGAAGTGTGTGTGATGGGCTAACTCTGGATTTGAGTGTGAGGGGTTAACTCTGAGGGGTTAACTCTGGATTAGAGTGTGAGGGGTTAACTCTGGATTAGAGTGTGAGGGGTTAACTCTGGATTAGAGTGTGAGGAGCTAACTCTGGATTCTGGATTAGAGTGTGAGGGGTTAACTCTGGATTAGAGTGTGAGGGGTTAACTCTGGATTATGGATTAGAGTGTGAGGGGTTAACTCTGGATTAGAGTGTGAGGGGTTAACTCTGGATTAGAGTGTGAGGGGTTAACTCTGGATTAGAGTGTACGAGTGAACTGGGTGCAAAATGAATGTGGCCATTACAGTTAGCATCAGTGCAAACCAGAGGATTCACAAGTAGTGTACCAATATGGCACTGGGTTAGCAATGCTGCTTAGTGTTGGTGTTCTGGGCACATGGGGACCAGAGCGGAACAAAGGCCCTCATACCACCCTGAGAGGATGACAGTGTTGACCATTACAGTGGTGATGTGTGTCTTTAAACTCACTGGGATTCCCTGAGGCCCCACTGCACCGACAGGCCCCTGCTTCCCTGTGTCACCCTGGAAAAGCCATCGCAGTCAAAACGGCCACGGATGTCCAAAAACAAATCAAATATTCATATAT
>JAGXOD010001380.1:1420000-1432500 GCA_020368025.1 Brachyhypopomus occidentalis
TTAGAGAACATGACGATTAAAAGGCATGTTCATAAGTCTAATAGAATAGAGCAAACACACACACACACACACAAACACACACACACACGCTTTTCTGTGGTTTAAAGCCTCTCTCGTCTTTCCTGCTGTATAATCGCTTTATCATAATTACCCTACGCACAGTATCAGCAAACCGCAGTCTTGACCCCTTTGACCATCACAGGACTCTATAGCTGCTATGCTGGGCCTGGTGCACACAGCGTCCTTACGTGCTGGACCGTGTTTACTGCAGATTACTGCTGTAGGGTGTTTTTGCCATGAGGCGCATTCTCCATCCTGCCTGCACCATTTACTGTAGAAGCGAAGCTGACTCAGTAGAAGTGCTAGCGGTGCTACAAATGCAGGAATCTGAAGTGCCAGTTAGCATCCCCCCCTCACGGCCATCCAAACACCTTCTCACTAGCGTTCAATCACTGTAGGGCTCATCAGCATTTTCCCTTTAACTCTTACCCGATCTCCTTTATCACCATGCTCCCCCGGGTGTCCGATGGGCCCTCGTTGACCCTACAGGGTTCAAAGGTTAATGAGACAGAACGGTGTGTTATACAGTGGAACACTCTGAGCTGTAAGATAACATCTGAAAGATAGCGCTGAGGTGTCCAGTCCATCCTTACATCCTCTCCTGGACGCCCCCGAGAACCTGCTTCTCCCATAACCCCTCTGTCTCCCTTTGGATCAGAACCAATAACAACAACAATGAATATTCATGAGAACATCTCTCTTTTTTTCCGAAACCCCGCCTCCAGCTCTGGCTGTACTTGGGCGTATGGAGCGTGCGCTGTTTACCTTGTCGCCGGGGGCGCCTGGTAGGCCGTCAACGCCAGGGAGACCTCGGTGTCCCTGCCAAGTGCACGGGAAAGAGTTCAAGCCCAAAACAAACACCACACGATGTGCTGAGAGGAGACCAGCGCGCTCGATGTGTGTGCTAGGATAGAGGCCTGACAGATGGCGTGTGGTAGAGCCAACGCACAAGTCCACAGACACAGTGGACATATATAAACCATAATAAACATGAACCACGACACAATGAGGACAGCTCTGTTCTGGGGAGACCTGTGTGTATAAATTTGTACATGTAATAATATAATGGCAAATTCAAAATTGCTTTGCATTCTTTTGAATTAGCCAATTAACAAAATAAAAGTTTCTAGAATCCAGAAAAGTGCAGAATCCAAATAGCACACATCCATTATTAGAGCCACATCATCATTAGATCACTCAAATATACTCTATATTATATATGCACAGAAATATAATTCAGAAATTCAGCTTTGTAACTGAGCATAAAAGTCACCGTAGCTCTGAAGTTATAGACCAAAATGTCAACTTTAATTTCAGGCCATTTCCATGGATGCCGAGTGTACCACAGAGGAGTCCCACCCCTTTACACATGTGGTCCAATCAGAGGATGAGAAGTAGCACTGTGTTTAGTGCTTAGCAGTTAATTTGCTGTCAGTGACTCACAGACATAATCACGCTCTTCTGTGCAGATGCTGTGTGAGTTCCTGCTTGCTTTAGGAGCGTCTGTTTCTTGGAATTTCATAGTCAGCGGGCTTCATTGTGAATGACTGAATGACTGACAGCTCCAACACAGGGAACATCTCCATAGCTCCAACACAGGGAACCTCTCCACAGCTCCAACAAAGGGAACCTCTCCACAGCTCCAACACAGGGAACCTCTCCAGTGCGCTCCAACACAGGGAACCTCTCCACAGCTCCAACACAGGGAACCTCTCCACAGCTCCAACATAGGGAACCTCTCCACTGCGCTCCAACACAGGGAACCTCTCCACAGCTCCAACACAGGGAACCTCTCCACAGCTCCAACACAGGGAACCTCTCCACTGCGCTCCAACACAGGGAACCTCTCCACAGCTCCAACACAGGGAACCTCTCCACAGGCGTTGTATCTGAGCAGCTGCGACATCTTTTGAGTCATTTGATTGGATCTGAGCAGTTCAGACATCAGACAGCCAGTTAAAGGTATAAACAGGACGCCAGTTAACCAGGAAGGTCAGATGATCTGAAGCCTCTGGCATATGGTTGGCAAGATTAAAGGTGTCTTCTCTGGACTATGTAGTCAGGATTAATCTCTCTTTAGGTTTTAACTTTATGTCCTGTTCTTTATGCATAGTTAATTAAAATGCTTCATTGTTATCAAAATATTTTAGGGATATTAGTGTATGGTGTATGGTAGTAAATGAAGACACAATAGCTCTCAAATCTAGCCATGGCTTTTACTGTTTCATTCTATTAAGCTGGTATAGTTCATTTAGTGCCTCTGGGCCAGATTAAAGGGGCATTGATCTAGTGTGGGCAATAAGAGCGCCTACAGCTCAGGCACACACAGCACATATTTCTAGCATTAAATTCAAGTCTACAGTTTGCATGGATGGATTTTCTGCAATTGCAGCAGTTTAGAGAGCAGTTCAAAAATGTAGTCCTAGTACGATGTGGCATCACTAAGTTAATTGTGCTAATTAATTACAACTGCTACAAGTGTGATTGGCTGGAGGACGCAAGGAGAAGGCGGAGAGGGTCTTGCCTGTCAATTCCTGCATGAATATGGCAGGTACTGGAATCTGCTTTAATGTAACGAACCAGTCATGATGCACAGAAGGTGTAAGACTGAACTGATGGTTAAAGCTGCCGTGGAAAGCCTGGCCACTGTAGTACAGTGTGGGCTACAGTACAGTGTGGTCCACATTACAGTGTGGGCTACAGTACAGTGTGGGCTACAGTACAGTGTGGGCTACATTACAGTGTGGTCCACATTACAGTGTGGGCTACAGTACAGTGTGGGCTACAGTACAGTGTGGTCCACATTACAGTGTGGGCTACAGTACAGTGTGGGCTACAGTACAGTGTGGTCCACATTACAGTGTGGGCTACAGTGGAGTGTGGGCTACAGTGGAGTGTGGGCTACAGTACAGTGTGGGTTAAAGTACAGTGTGCTCCACAGTGGAGTGTGGGTTACAGTGGAGTGTGGGCTACAGTACAGTCTGGGCTACAGTACAGTGTGGGTTACAGTGGAGTGTGGGCTACAGTGGAATGTAGGCTACAGTGGAGTGTGGTCCACAGTGGAGTGTAGGCTACAGTGGAGTGTGGGTTACAGTGGAGTGTGGGCTACAGTATAGTGTGGGTTACAGTGGAGGGTGGACTACAGTACAGTCTGGGCTACAGTGGAATGTAGGCTACAGTGGAGTGTGGTCCACAGTGGAGTGTAGGCTACAGTGGAGTGTGGGTTACAGTGGAGTGTGGGCTACAGTACAGTGTGGGTTACAGTGGAGTGTGGGCTACAGTACAACAGACCCTCAGATATCGCTCCTCCACTCTGATCCCCTACCTTTATGCCTGGAAGGCCTGGAAGTCCCTGGGGTCCAGCTGGACACGTTGTCTGACACTGATAACACATACACACACACACACACACACACACACACACACAAACTAACATCAGTTGCATTCAGGTATATTTTGCTGAGGTAACAGTAATACCAGCAAACACTAGAGAAATGTCACAACATTCACATGGCACTGAACACAAACTCAAACTGCCACCATCAGCATTAAGAGGCCAGCAACAGCAGTATCAGTGTGAAATGGACTGATCTAGGGTTAGTTTTTATAGTGCACAGTTTGGCAGAACAAACACTAGCACTGATACTGAATCATCACTAGTGCTCTGAGCCACTGTGTCCATACAGACCTGAAACAGAACCTGCAGCATAAGCTCTGGACTTGAATCAGTGTTAAACATGTAAATCAGTTTTTATACTTCTTATACCAAATAATCTAATTGATTATTTTTTTTTATTTGATCTGATTTTGGCTTTCAAACATAATCATGCATGTGCATACAGAATGTGCACCGTCCTGTTAGATCTCACTGCTTCATTAGCGCGTGCAGGATGGGAAGAGGGTTGTGGGTTTTGTGCAGGTTCAGGTTCAGGTTCAGGTTCAGGTTTGTAGGCCAGTGATGAGGAGAGAGAGGCTGAAACACTCACGCTCTCCCCGCTGCCTTCTGAGGTCCCAGCACCCGCAGAGCCCTGCAAACACAGCACTGTTACAGCAGCAGTTTCAACACACACACACACACACACACACACACACACACACACACATATATGCCTTTACACTACTCACACTACTTAACCTTTGGCTACAATTAAGCTCCTCATTTTAATATGCAAATAAATACATGCATTCATAAATAAATGCATGTATATGCACACGCACCCATCCACACACACACTCCCGCCTTTGCCTTTAGCTACAATTAAGACCCTCTCAGATGTGCTTTCAGATGTGCACTCATGTTCTGGAGCAGGAGATGAGGCTTCAGCCTGACTCTGCATGTCTGCACCAGTTTGCATTCCCTGCGTCTGATACAGCGAGGGAGGCGCACCTGTGATCCCAGTAATCAACAGGCATTCTGGGAACTAACAGTGCTCTCTCTCTCTCACAGAAAACAACATTTTCATTTACACTTTAGGGCATTTAGCAACTGCTCCAGAGTTAATTGTGCAGAGCGACTTACAAAGTGCACACTAATGACCACTAGGGGGCTGTGGTACCCAAGCCCAGTGCCAGGGAGCACTTAGGGTTAAGTGCTTAGGACCTGGGAATCGAACCCACAGATTGGTTCCATAACCACCAGCAACTAACAGTTATGAGTGAATACAATTTAAACTGAGGATTAAGGGTCTCGCTCAGGGGCCCAATAGTGGCAGTTTGGCAGGGGTTAGTCTTGAACTGGCAACCTACCTATTACTAGTCAAGAACCTTAACCAGTAAGCTACCACTTCCCCAACACAGGGCAACTCCCCACAGAGTTCCAACTCAGGGCCGGTTCTCTACACAGAGCTCCAACACAGGGCCGGTTCTCTACACAGAGCTCCAACACAGGGCAGGTTCTCTACACAGAGCTCCAACACAGGGCAGGTTCTCTACACAGAGCTCCAACACAGGGCCGGTTCTCTACACAGAGCTCCAACACAGAGCAGGTTCTCTACACAGAGCTCCAACACAGGGCAGGTTCTCTACACAGAGCTCCAACACAGGGCCGGTTCTCTCCAACACAGGGCAGGTTCTCTACACAGAGCTCCAACACAGGGCCGGTTCTCTACACAGAGCTCCAACACAGGGCCGGTTCTCTACACAGAGCTCCAACACAGGGTAGGTTCTCTACACAGAGCTCCAACACAGGGCAGGTTCTCTACACAGAGCTCCAACACAGGGCCGGTTCTCTACACAGAGCTCCAACACAGGGTAGGTTCTCTACACAGAGAAGGGCCGGTTCTCACACAGAGCTCCAACACAGGGCCGGTTCTCTACACAGAGCTCCAACACAGGGTAGGTTCTCTACACAGAACTCCAACACAGGGCCGGTTCTCTACACAGAGCTCCAACACAGGGCCGGTTCTCTAGCAGTGCAAGAAATGCTGAAAATGCTTACTGGTGGGCCAGGGGGTCCTGGAAGTCCGGGAGGTCCTGGAAGTCCACTGGCTCCTCTTGCCCCAGGGGGACCCTGTCAGAATGGCCAATCAAATCCAGAGAAACAAACAAACGAATGTTGGAGTTCACATTTGAGTAATCAGATGGCTCAGTATCAATACTCTAGAAGGACATCCACTTGTTATTGATTAAGTGTTTGAGCTGATGTTTTGTTTGAGCTGATGTTTTGTTTTGAGCTAATGTTTTGTTTAAGCTGATGTTTTGTTTGAGCTGGTGTCACGTTGGACCAAGAAACCAACCTCTGGTCCAATGTTACCCTCATCTCCTGGAGTACCAGCTTTCCCTGGAGGTCCCTGAGAAAACAAGCAAGATAAACAAAGAGACATGCACAGAGACAGATGGGCAGGCAGATAAATACATGTAGAGACAAACAAAATTATTCAAAAGGCAGAGCAAGCCTATATAAGGATCTACACATTAAATGTGAGAGAAGAACTCAGCAACATACAGGTGGTCCAGCAGTCTCCGGGCCCTGGAGAGAAGGAAGACATGCTCCATTACAGGAATGTCAGTGATTTCAATCTGACAGCATAAAATGGCAGGACTACTCAGACACTGGCTGACTGCCACATTCAGAAGACAGTCATACTTCTCTATCTGCAGAGCAGCTACAGAGGACTGTAGTTAAAAAGTAGACACAGTCAAAAATTGCACTGAAGTACACAGGGTTTCCAGAGAAACAGAATGTTTCAAAGGTTCTTTCGACAGTCCAAAGTGCTTCTGAAGTTATGGGAGGATCTTGTCTGCTGAAGGATCCATGTTTGAAATGTCTTGTTTCTCTGAAAACCTTATGTACATCTATCTATCTATCTATTCGGGAAGGTGTAAACAAACTTACTGGGGGTCCAGCGGGCCCCGGGAAGCCTGGAAGACCCTATGTTCCGAACACACGTAAGGCACATTAGGACAATCTCCATATACACACCACAAAATGTTATCAGGTTACTTTAAAAGTGAATAAAAGTAAACATGGTCTGGTGGTTTGGGAACCGGTCTTGTGACTGGAGGGTCGTGGGATTGATTCCCAGGCCTGAGGCCATGACTGAGCTGCCCTTGAGCAAGACACTTAACCCCAACTGCTCCCTGGGTGCTGGGCTAGGGCTGCCCACCGCTCTGGGCATGTGTGCACCACAGCCCCCTAGTGATCACTTGTGTGTGTGTGTGTTCTAACTGCACAGATGGGTAAATGTGGAGGACAAATTGGGGTGAAAATCACAATTGACAAATGTGATAAACATGCATTCTGCTATATTTGCTTTAATTATGACAACAAAGAAGGGTTTTAAAGACAGGAAAAGACGAGTGATTTTAGAGGTCTTACTCTCTCCCCCACAGACCCGCGAGGGCCCATTGGTCCCATAGGTCCCTGTATGGAGAAGTGACACCACAGTGATTACGACCAGCACACGCGTGTCAGCTATCAGTGGCATACAGCTATTAGCAAAGCTTCATTTATATATAAAAAACTCCAGCAGACATTTAAACTATCATGTGATATATGGACACACACACAGGCCCATAGCCACAGGGCTGCAGTGTTGCCTGTATGGGGCCACTCATAGCATCCTGGTACTTACAGGTGCCCCTGGAAGACCTGGCAGTCCTCTCTGCCCTGGTAGGCCAATCTCACCCTGGTCACCTTTACTGCCCTACAACACACACACACACACACACACACACACACACACGCCACATACAGCTTTATCACAGTGCAGCACCATCCACTCCTGTTGTTGCTAAGTTACACCACAACAAAGCGAGTCAATGCAAAATCAATTAGAGCCCCTCTCCGTTTCTCAGCTGTGCGGCCAGCCCTGTGCAGGCAGGACTACAACCCCCATCAGCCCCGGGAGCCTGCTTCCACCCTGCCTGAGCTGGCAGCATGCTGGGAGTTGGCTTTGGATGGCTGCGGCCTTTATGACCACATCCCCATTAGAATGTGAGCGGAGGCGGAGCTCATTCTCATTCTAATTCTGATTCTGCTCCTATAAATAGAAGCCTGAGCTCACAAGCAGGCAGGCAGCACCACTGAATGCAGCACAACGGTCTGGCTGCTTCACTCATTTTGACCGACCAATCACGATCAAAGCCTGGTTTCCGCATATTCATGAACCCCTATGCTGACAAGCCCTTACAGTGGAGATTCTCCTCCAATAGAGAGCGGTTTTCAATAGCGGGACTCTTACTATTATATGACCTCACATCGTTGATCTTCAGTACCCAAGACCCATTAAGCTCTGTTTGCTGCACATGCGGGGAGTTCATGTCTGGACATATTTTAGCATATCTCTGCGCTTTCCCCTCAGACATATTCCACAGAGATCACTCAATAACATCGCAATTTAATCCAAAAATTGGCCTGCATTCCCCTCCATTATTACTTAACAGTGCATGTTACAATTCAAATTAATTAATAAAGACGGTTTCCTAGACGGTTTCTACATACCCCTAGACGGTTTCTACATACCCCTAGACGGTTTCTACATACCTATCTACTCTAGAAAGAACACTGCCATTCAGAAGAGGGAGATGCAGTGAGGGTTTATAGTGGCACCATGGTCATGCATCCTTTCCCTTTTTAAAACATCCCCAGGTGTTTAAACACATTGTCTTACTCACAGATGGGCCAGGAGTTCCAGGGCTGCCTGGGAGACCCTGCAACAAACAAACAAACAAACAAACAAACAACAACATGGTGTGAAGGTCTGCCACTGAGTCAGAGACACCAGACCTGTGTGTAGTAGGTGTCCAGTGACTAATGAAGACTCTACAGTACAGAGCAGAGGACGTATAACAAGGGCACTTGGGAAAACTGACAAAGAGGTGAAATATCTTCCTCTGCCTCGTTAGCTCCCATTGGTGATCGGGATAATGAGACCAGGGCAAAAAGCCGAAACAGTGGTGCTATAAACAGCACATAATTGCCTTCTTAGAGGGGACGGAGAAGGTGGAATAGGTGGTGTCGGGTGAAAACACAGTACGGTGTTCCCAGGGTTAGAATCACTGCCTACACGAAGCAGTGACATCACTGACATTGAGAAACTTTATGGTATCATTGAATCTATGCAAACTGTCAACACGCTGCTCTGTTTTATAAGGAGTCTTGGTATTTTTAGTGGTTATCTTGTGAAAATGTGAAAAACCTCCCGTCAGGTGCGTCATTATCTCGGTGACTGACAGGCTTTCATAGACACAGGGAATTCATTAACATGATGAACTAATTAACATATTAATTAGCACGCTTCTTAAATGCATATAGTACTTATATAAGTATTATATATATAACTTCCTCTGACCACTAGGGTGCCATCCGACCATTTAGCTCTCAACATATCAGCTACACTCTTCAATAAATCAATCAATAAATCATCTGCACAAAACCTCTAGTGCAAAAATATAAAACATTTGAGTGTTTACTTAAGGGGGAGATTTCTTTTTATTTTTTATGCGTCTTTGATCAGAGCCTCGCAGTGGATGAGTGTAAGATATTCCTGGACATGTATTTCATGAGTCATGATGGTGGCATTTTGAAATTATATTAGTGTGCTTGAAACCTGGCTGCCTTCATTGCTGATTGGACAGGAACATACGTGTGGTAAGAACATACGTGTGGCGAGAACATACGTGTGGTAAGAACATACATGTGGTGAGAACATACGTGTGGCGAGAACATACGTGTGGTGAGAACATACATGTGGCAAGAACATGCGTGTGGTAAGAACATACGTGTGGTGAGAACATACGTGTGGTGAGAACATACGTGTGGTAAGAACATGCGTGTGGTAAGAACATACGTGTGGTGAGAACATACGTGTGGTAAGAACATGTCCAGGAGGTTTTGAAACATCCTGCCTTTAAATTGGGTAGCAGAGAAAAAAATATATAACTGAGAATAAAAAAAACTCCTACGTCTCTCCCGTCACGTCCATCTTCTCCTGGCGGGCCCTGTGCCCCGGTGGGCCCCTGAGGGCCCGCTGGGCCCGGGATGGGCTTTGGGTCCGGCTAAGGATGAGAGAAGCAGCAGAAAAATGAGCATGGCCACCGGGTCACGCGAGGGCAGTGATGTGTTTATCAAAAGGATGACTAAGCAGATGATGCTGAGAACTGATGAGCTCTGCACAACTCTGCACGACAGTTATGGTGGAGCTTGGACACACTAGCACTTCCCATCATACCCATCATACCCATCATACCCATCACGACAGTTATGGTGGAGCTTGGACACACTAGCACTTCCCATCACCTAATACCCATCAGCCTCTTCTCTGCACTGTCGCAATGAAGAGGACATAAAGTTCCAGCGGATCTGTATGCTGTGCACTGTTTTTATATCTGAAAGGTCCTCAGAGGGTCATGTGCCCCCATGTCACTTGGTCCTGCTCGAAGAGAACACGAGGTTTAACGGGTCTGTCGAGGTTTAAGTCGAACCCACCTGTCATCAATATGCATCTACAATGCTGATGCGGAAGACTGTACAACTATCTATGCTAAAGAGCGGCGTGGTCTGCATCCCAATGATGCTGGGGCCTTTCAACATATCTGCTTGGAAACGCGCTTCTTCATAAATAACTCTAAATCAATAACTGTATAATCTGTTCGGTAAGCTCCTAAGGGGCAGACTGGATGGGATGACCTGTGACATAATGGTGAATAAAGCCCCTCTTCCCTGGAAAGTGTCGGCGGTGGCTCGGAGCGCACCGAGGCGTTTTGCTTGCTTGTGCAATTTCTGCAAATGCTATAAAAGTGCTCCCTGCAATGGAATATATCAGCCGTTTGGGGAGAACAACAGAATCAATTCAAACTGATTAACAATCCCTCTGGATTTCGGCTTGAGCGTTTACCTATCAGACTTCTGCTGAAAGCTAAAAGCGCTTGCTAATGAAAATAAAGCATTTGGGGCAAAAGGACAATGAAGCTTGATGAGACGGCGCCGGTTTAAATCTGCTACTATCTTAATATGTCATAGTCTGATGATTTGAGAACACAGTGAGCACAGCAGAAAGCAACAAGGTCAATTAAAAGCGACAAAAGCAGATTATTTTTGCTTAAAAAAAGAAAACAAAAATGAATGAAAGAGAAATCAAATACCTCAGCATTGGCATACATCTGAAGATGTGAGGAGAGAGAATAAGAAATAATTTGTAGAGTTAGTAAAAAAAAATGCCACCTCCACCTCACCAGAAGAATCAGAGAAAAGAACATGTGTTCAAAACAATGGCAGTGACTGGCCAGCGACAAAAGCAGAAACGTCACCATGGTTACTATGGCTAGGAAAGCCTCTAGAGGAACTAGCACAGTTAGCAATTGCTAACGTTAAAGCCTGAAATGAGCAGCACTTATGATGGTCATATGCAAAACTCTTAAAGATTACTTTGGTCATACATTGCATGTTAATGAAGAAAATGATTAATTTATGAATAATAATAGTGATTAGTTAACATTTCTAGTTCTGGAATGTTTCCAAATCATAGCTCTGGAGGACTTGTGCATTGCATACATGAGTTTTCACTAATTCATTTTCAAACCATCCTGTCAAAACTTTCATTTGCTTAACTGAGTGTTGGGCAGAGAAACCATTAAACTGTGTTTCATTCATCTTACAATGAACAATTGTTTATCATTGCTATAAATACAGTGAAAGATTGCGCTATGGTTTACAGGCGTGGGACTTATTAAAATCAATCTATGGATGAATTTGTGGAAATTAGCCTGTAGGTCTACAAATAAAATGCAGTTACTTTGATAGACATCAGCTGGAGCCAATAGAAATGTGCGATTACCTCGGTCTGAGGAAGCTCGGTGCAGCTCTCTCTCTGGGCTCTCTTTGGGTCGCAGTGAATCAGCATCCACTGCAGCTCAAACTAGGGTCAAAAAACAACAACAGTCAGACACACAGAACATATTTAAGATGACCTTTAACCTTTAACCTTATAACTGAAATCTGACACTGGACAGAATAGTCAGTGATAATGACAATGTCAAAGACAATAAAATAAATCCTGTCAAAGTTTGAAACATGAAGAGTCACACATTACCAAACTGGTGATGCGCTATCGCTCAACCATGCTAGCAAGACCTGAAATCTCTGGCAGAAGCGGATAATTAGCTCTACAGTACCAACGCCAACTTTGCCTTATTGATTTTCAATAATCTTAGCATAAGCGTTTGAGCTGAGTCATAGTTCCCACAGGCATTAGTTCCTACCGCCACAGACGTGTTTGGGTCGGCATCCAGTCTCCCGATCAGAGTGTCTCCGTCCGTGCTGACGTAGCCTTTGCTTTTGATGGGCTTCTGGTCGACGGGTTGGCAGTCGACGTAGAGCGTGACCAGCTCGTTTTCCACGCCGATCATCACCTTATGCCACTTGGTGTTGAAGAGCACCGAGAGACCCTGGAAGGTGACGGTCTGCAGGTCTCCATCCATGGTGGTGAGGAGGAACTCCAGGGCCTGCTGGTCTCCGTTCAGACGCATGCCAGCCTGCTTGGCATTGTCCTCGTCCACTACCTGCCATAGGTTCCACACCTTGTTCACGGTGTTCTTGATCATGCGGAATGTGGTCATGAAGGAGAACTCCTCCGGGAAGCCCCTCGGGAAGTTCAGCCTTGGGAGATGACACCATAGATGAATGGTGAAGAAATAGCACTGTAAAATGTCAGCATTAGTGATTGGAGTAGGTAGCTAAGAGGGGTACGGGAATGATCAGGCTAGGGAACTAATCAAAGTAGGGAACTAATCAGGCTAGGGGACTAATCAAAGTAGGGAACTAATCAGGCTAGGGGACTAATCAAGGTAGGGAACTAATCAGGCTAGGGGACTAATCAAGGTAGGGAAATAATCAGGCTAGGGGACTAATCAAGTTAGGGGACTAATTAGGTGACTAACTGGGTGAGGGGACAATTTCAGTTCTGCCTGTCCAGCCATTGAGAATAAATTCATCTTGCAGC
>JAGXOD010001380.1:1440000-1507500 GCA_020368025.1 Brachyhypopomus occidentalis
GAGTATTGTAATAACTTAATTATTACTCCTGATTATGTGGCCTATATGACTTTATACAACTACTCACAGAACCTCAATTACTCCCACAGATGCAAAACGTAATCCCACCAGAAAACAGAGAATATATTTGAGTCATTGGAGATTACATAAGAATATTTAAATATGCTGGAGATTACATAAGAAAACTAACAAAATTCTTGCATTCTGCCATCACAGAACTTCAGAAGTGACCTGACTCTGGAGAAACTGAGCAAGCGTTCAATATTATATCATCTCCATATTCTCTTATTCTCCACCTACTGTGGATGTACATAGCAGCCCAATACCACAATCTCTTAACGAAACATACAAACAAATATTCAAGCATACAGATCTAAGAAATGCAGTATTAGTACAAAACATGAAGTAAGTGTCTTGGGTTGGATATTCGATAGGTGTATTTGAATGATTATAGGCATGTTTGTCTTTGTAAAACACACACACACACACACACACAGACCAACTGCTTCCTTCTGTCCAGGTGTTATGACTGATGGGGGCTTCCGTGTGCAGTAACACCTACTTCAGAAATAATTACAAAGCTGGATACAGAGAAAATGATAAGTGTGTGGTCCACACAGGAAAGGTACCAGCCCCGGCTACAGGTCACTAGCCCAGGAGAAGCCTAGCGAACCTCACAATGCCTCTCATGACATGATACATATACACATATACCAAATACTAGTACCAAGTACAACCAAATACTAATTAATAACCTTTCTTAAGCTTTTTCAAGGTGCCAAAGCTATAATAGAGATGATCCTACTCATGCTTCAGAGAGACAAAGTCACTCCGGTTCAGAGCCAATAACCCCATCTTCATCCTCATCCTCATCCCCAACCCCAGGAAGCCCATTGAGAGTTGCCGGCAGACACAACGTGCTCTCAGCCATGCCAGCCAAGGTCTTACCGTAGGCTGGTGAAACACTGCGGAGACATGTCCCTCGTCCTCAAAAACGTCCTCCGCGCGTGCGGTCTGATCTGTCAGGGCAGGACCGGTACCTTCTCGAGCAACAGGTGGAAGCAAAGACGTGTCACTTCCTCCCTCTGGTGTGTTTCACACGCCACTCGTCGCCCACACTGGCTCTGGTGGTCCACGCGCAGGGCCCTCAAATGCACGGCACACGTTAGAGAGCATCCAGCGGGATGACCGGCCTGCTTTCCTGGATTCCCATTGGCTGGGAGGGTTTTGGGGGTGTCGGCATGTGTTTATGAGTCATACTTAAAGGAGTTGCAGGCCCTGGGGCACAGTTGTTCTCGGGCACGTTCTTGTGCCCCGGTGTGCTGGGTAATAACACATGCCCCACAGCAGTAATTCTGCTAATGGTTAGCTGCTCTGTAGGGAGGACGTGAAACAGACGCGAGGGTGTTGGCACACAGGTTCAGAGCTGCACACGTACATTCCTATTAAACAGCGGTGAAGAATCGCTGAGTGTGCACGGAACCAGGACGCGCAGACCGTTTCAGAACTACGGAGAACTCACTGAGGTTCTGGGCCTCTTTGGTGAGGGAGATGAGGTAGAACGTGGAGAATGTGCGTGTCCATATCACCACTTACACTGTATCATACACCCTGGTGTCCGTACCACTTACACTGTATCATACACCCTGGTGTCCGTACCACTTACACTGTATCATACACCCTGGTGTCCGTACCACTTACACTGTATCATACACCCTGGTGTCCGTACCACTTACACTGTATCATACACCCTGGTGTCCGTACCACTTACACTGTATCATACACCCTGGTGTCCGTACCACTTACACTGTATCATACACCCTGGTGTCTGTACCCTCCGGCTGCAGGTGCCTGTGCTGTGAAAAACAAACAGACAATCAAATCAAAAAGGACCCTGTGCCATGGCTATACGGCACAGCGGGAAGACTCACCCAGAGCGGGAGGGACACACACTTCCTGGTTCTAGGAAGCACACTATCCAGCCAGGGAAGGTCCTGTCACCAGGGGATTTATGGCCCAGCTCCAGCAGTCCCTCTGCGTCCCCTGGAGCGATGTCCCCTACACTGTGATATAATTGATGTCTTATGTCAGGACTCAGCACCTGTTCTAGGCTTGTAAGAACACAGGATGTTGCTATTTCACAGACGTCTTTGAATCTTTAATTCAGGGGTGATATTTTGACAGGCTTATTTATCTTCTGTTAACCCAGAGCAGATGATAATGAAACCTAGTCAGCTACTGTCATACAACGTAACATACAAGCAAAAAACACCAGAACATACCACACACACGAAGTCCTGATAACATCCTTCAAAGGCTTCATAAAACTTAAAAGAGGCACAAGCATGATATCTGCTGATAAAGCTACAATTACAGTATTCCAAAACATTAAAACGTCAATACAGTCCGACATTCACCATACAGAAATGTTGGCGTTTTGTTGAGTGAGTTGTATACTGGCCAAACATCAAGTCAAGTAAAGGTGCTGTGAAATGGTGTGTGTGTGTGTGTGTGTGTGTGTGTGTGTGTGTGTGTGTGTGATTAACATGGGGTGGAGAGAAAATAACTTGTGATTGTAGGTCTCATGATTCCAATTCTCAAGACTTCTGACAGTTATTTTCCACTCTTCCCTACCCTAAGTACACACACACACACACACACACACACACACACACACACACACTAAGAATGCACTACAAACGTGTCATTGTAATGTGTATGAGCAAGACCAGCCATGAGCTACAGACAAAACAAAAGAAAAGATGTAGTAGTAGTAGTAAAGTCTTATTTCCAATACAGTAGCTTTATGGGTGAAACCCCACCCACCTTAAGACCTTCCTACTGAGTCGCACTGAATGTAACCAAAAACCAAAAACTGAAAGCTACTGAATGATGTGCCTTAAAGTTAACAACTAAGCAATAATAATCTATAATATTAAACAATATAAAATATAACAACAATATTAATAATATAAATATTTGTTCAATCTTTTTACATGTCCATTCAGAATCATCTGAAAACTAAACGCACGCACGCACACGCAAGCACGCACGCACACACACACACACACACACAAAGACAGGGCAGTCATTATCACCCTCATTGCTGTTATTTTTACCTCTGAATACTTAACAAGTTTCAGCACTGGAATCAGAAAATGACGCAACACCCCTCGCATTTGCATGCACCAACAATCGGGCCAGTGACGCTGGGAAGAGCCGTAAGATGGCAGACGCCTCCTGTAGTCCCATACTAGGAGACCCGTACACTCTGGCTTTGCAATGACAATGACGAGATACATAATTCCGTTTTAAATTAGTTTGTTGGGACGAACTCTACACACTTTCATGAGCACGAGAAAGAGAGAGAGAGAGAGAGAAAGAGGGTGGTGGTGGGGGGGTACTGCAGGTTTTGATTCCCCTGCAGTGGATCTCTGTGGTCATGACAGTCAATTCTAAAAAAATGAACAGGACACGGTGAGCGGCTACAGCAAAACGTGGTCTCGGTAGCACTAGAGATAAAAATCTTGATTATATTAAAGTGTTTTAATGACTTTGCTGGGGTTCGTACAAATATTCTGGATCGTTCCATTTCGGACGTAATATTTCTTCGATAGCATCACAGCACTCTTTATAACGCAAAGAAATAAAATCGGCTCTTACATGAAAACATTTCACCCAAGAAGCACGCGGAAAGACAGCAAACTTTCCCCGCCGCTCAAGCGAGGGGTGTGACGTAAACACGTCAGTTAGGCTGGACGCGTGGTGCCGCATGCAACACCAAGGACAGATTTATCCGGACCTGCAAAATTATTATTCCCTCTCAGCGTCAAAGGACAGAGAGAGAGTGCGGGGGGGAGGGTCAATCGAGTGGTGCAACACTTAGGAGAATTGAACATCTCTAGACATGGCAAAACGTACGCGCGCGTTACTGTAGCTGGCCGGCGCGCCGCAGAACCTACAGGAGCTGAATGATAACCATGGCAACAACAGCAGCTCGCGCGGTGAGCCGCTCATGACCGTATAAATAGTGAGGGAAGCAGCTCCGGTCATACCCCGGCTCGCCGTTAAATAACGTTTTCCCGGGCTCAGATGGAAGCGGAGTCCTGATCTTAATGACGCAAGACTAAAGCGAGAGAAGGTGGTGATTTGATCAGAGGGTCGCGCGGCGTCGTTGTGACAGGTAGGAGCACCGAGACTGCCGTATGTTCGGGGGAGAAATGCTCGCTCGCGCGGCTGCGTCCGTCAGCTATTGTGAAACACGAGACCGCTGGCAAACCCACAATGTGCTCTGCGTCCGGATTGGAAGAGGTGATGTGCTAAACGGCTGTAGTGCCGACGCAGCGCAGAGCTTGCACTTGTGCTTTTTATTGTAGTAGTGTGTTTGTTTGCTCGTTTGTTTGTTTCTTGATTTAATGTCCTTAAAGACAAATGAGGCTCTGTTCGGTGGCTTGCTGGCCTTTGAGAGAGTAGCGTTAATTCATCTCCTATATGAACACATGGAATGTGCATTCGGTCAGTGTAAAGGACGCACCGTCTTTAAGATCACTGTTTTTTTTATCTTATACAGGCAACACGGACGATTAGTTAGAGTCATAAATGTAGGTTGTAAAAATACTTGAGACTAACTCTGGTTTACGCGCTTTGGATAGCCTTAAGGGGTTTGCGATACGCACTAGTACAGGCAAAGAAAGCAGCGTGAATATATATATTTTTATTTATTTGATGTTTTATTTATTTGAAGTGGCATTTGGTCCAGTGCATTGAGTACACACCAGACTTTCACACCAGATATTTCATAAACTCAGAGAGTAGGTATAGTAGATCAGTGCTGACATTAAAATCAATAAATATTTTTTTTTAAGGGTTGAAAAAAAATATTTAGCCTACTTATGCATTGGTATGACGTGGAGATTGCAGGGCTGTTTTGTTTGTGTCCAGCTGGGGCTCATCAAAAGTGATTTCGTTTTGCTCAGTGTAATCGTCTCAGTGCATGAGCTCCTCTTACATAAGCGTCTGTCACCGGGACAGTTATTCTGGCAGTGTGTCTGTATGGAGTAGACACAGAGGCATGTGATACACCTGACACTGCTCTCCGAGACTTAAGAAGAGTCGGAAAGTTGGGGTTAAAAGATGACAGCGAAGGAGATCTAGTCCAGCCTGCAACATCTTCACAGGGAGTGGTGCGCAGCGAAGAGCAGTACTTCCCCAACCCAAGACTCCGTGAGGAATCACGTTTCACTTTTCACCTTGACTAAGGTGAACTCACCTCTGAGGAGCTGGCAAGCGAAGCTTTTAAGCGTAGGCTTAAACATCTGGCTTCTTCTTCTCCAGAGCTGACTGTAGAGCATTTAAGATGGTTTCTTTCCAATACCTGAGTCTTATTTTAGGTAAGCTCTTCGAAGAACAAAGCCCCTTTCCAAAACATGCAGAAAAATATGGTAAAGCGAATACGCTAAGGTTGAGCTTCGGGCCTATATGTGTCCAGTGGGAAACCTGTCTGTTGTGAAGTCTTTGGTTAGACTGATTTAGGCTCAGTACTGTGTGTGGTTACCTGGGCATCTGTGTGTAGCTTGTAGCTTGTATGAAACCTGTGTGGTTAATATAAAACTTGTGATTTGGGTAATAGAAAATGTCTGTTATTAGTCAGTAGTTAGTTTGGAAGGTGTCTGGCAGAAAGACAGCAGGAAAAAGACGGACACACAGAGGTGAGAGAAAAGCTACCGTGGGACGTTGCTTTAAATGTGTCTTCTAGCATGTCCTCTGTTTAGGTCTGTCGTTCTGCTGCACTGTGGAGGTTATCAAATACGCACACACACAAGGATGCACTGCTGCGCACACACACACACACACACACACACACACACACACATAATATATAAATCTGCTTTCAAGTCATGTCTTAGAGAGGACCAGAAACAGCAGAAAAATTCAGCTTGTGGCATTTGACTTGTGTCTGTGGCATTTAAGCCCCGGCGAAAAAAAAGAGAGAGAGAGAGAAAGAAACAACAACAACCAAAAAAACAACTGAACTCATTTGGGATTCAGACAGTCATCCTGAATAATGCAATATTGGAGAGGTCGTGCTGGATTACTACTGACATTCGCATTAAACACGGCGTATCCCAGGAGACCACCACATCGCTGAGTCACACGATGTGAGGAAACAGACGCAGGTCAGGCACGTTGACGGGGGGGGGGCCACAGGCCGCTGATGCTCGACGGGCCGTGGACGTGGAGATAGCGCAGGGCTTCTGTGACTCAGGACTGGCTGGGCTCCAAGCTACAACCAACCCAACCGACAAACCAGCTCGCAGACGCCGGAAATCGCTAGACCCGAGGTGTAGAATGCTGATGGAGACATGGGTGGAGGCGATGGAGTTCCAAGCAAGCTTGTCACACAGGCAGAAATAAATCTATGTTCAGATTGAGTCCTGAAATTCCCAGAGTGTGAACAGATGCTGGAACTCCAACCCCAAACCAACCCCAAAATCTCCATAATATTATTATTAGGAATCTGAATTATTACAGCATTTGAAATCATTTCGGCCCATATTACAGTGATTTGACCACACGTTTTAGACAGAATCTTGAGATTAAGGATGTGGCCAGTCGGGTGAGGGAACACAGGTTTTGTGCTATATCAACTAACTCCAAACTGTTATTCCAGTAAGCACATGGGCAATATCATTCCCACCCAGAGCGTCAGTACTCTCCTGCTCAGTAGTGTTGGGCAGGGCATGGCAATTGGGAGCAAAACACTTCAAAATAATCTTCTAAAACCAACTAAAATTGTTAAAGTGCTAAAAATTGTAAAATCGTTTTTTAAATGGTTAAAAACATCAAAAACATGACATGTATGCATGCAACATGCTGAATGTGGACATTCCAAATCTCCTGCCTCCTTTAGGGTGATGTTAGGGCTAGTGGGTGTGGGTAGGGTTCATGCTCAGAGCTGTTAGGGCTAGTGTGTGTGGGTAGGGTTCCTGCTCAGAGCTGTTAGGGCTAGTGGGTGTGGGTAGGGTTCATGCTCAGAGCTGTTAGGGTCAGTGTGTATGGGTAGGGTTCATGCTCAAAGCTGTTAGGGCTAGTGTGTGTGGGTAGGGGTCCTGCTCAGAGCTGTTAGGGTTAGTGGGTGTGGGTAGGGTTCATACTCAGAGCTGTTAGGGTTAGTGTGTGTGGGTAGGGTTCATGCTCAGAGCTGTTAGGGCTAGTGGGTGTGGGTAGGGTTAATTCTCAGAGCTGTTAGGGTTAGTGTGTGTGGGTAGGGTTCATGCTCAGAGCTGTTAGGGCTAGTGTGTGTGGGTAGGGTTCCTGCTCAGAGCTGTTAGGGCTAGTGGGTGTGGGTAGGGTTCATGCTCAGAGCTGTTAGGGTTAGTGTGTGTGGGTAGGGTTCATACTCAGAGCTGTTAGGGCTAGTGTGTGTGGGTAGGGTTCATGCTCAGAGCTGTTAGGGCTAGTGGGTGTAGGTAGGGTTCATAATCAGAGCTGTTAGGGCTAGTGTGTGTGGGTAGGGTTCATACTCAGAGCTGTTAGGGCTAGTGTGTGTGGGTAGGGTTCCTGCTCAGAGCTGTTAGGGCTAGTGGGTGTAGGTAGTGTTCATGCTCAGAGCTGTTAGGGCTAGTGTGTGTGGTAGGGTTTATACTCAGAGCTGTTAGGGCTAGTGTGTGTGGGTAGGGTTCCTGCTCAGAGCTGTTAGGGCTAGTGTGTGTGGGTAGGGTTCATGCTCAGAGCTGTTAGGGCTAGTGTGTGTGGGTAGGGTTCATACTCAGAGCTGTTAGGGCTAGTGGGTGTGGGTAGGGTTCCTGCTCAGAGATAGGGCTAGTGTGTGTGGGTAGGGTTTATACTCAGAGCTGTTACGGTGTGTGGGTAGGGTTTATACTCAGAGCTGTTAGGGCTAGTGGGTGTGGGTAGGGTTCATGCTCAGAGCTGTTAGGGCTAGTGTGTGTGGGTAGGGTTCATGCTCAGAGCTGTTAGGGCTAGTGGGTGTAGGTAGGGCTTGATGTCCAGCCTTCTCATGTGATCTGCATAGTTGCCCCCCAAAATACCCCAGAGTACCAGGGTCAGGCACATGCCGTAGGTTTGTGTGTGTGTGCGCATGTGGGTTTGTGTGTGTGCGTGTGTGTTTGCATGTGAACGTGTGTGTATGTGTGTGCATGTACGTGTCTGTGTGTTTGTCCGTGTGTGAGTGTGTGTGTGTGTGTGTGTGATAGAGCATGAATGGGGTTGAAGCTGCTGTTGTTTAGCTCTCACACATAAGCACTGGGATGTTTATGTCTTCACTGTTTTGTTGCGTCTTCCGTGTGTGTGTGTGTGTGTGCTGTCAAACGAAACACCAGGGCAGCCATGCCAAGTTCCTATTGGATTTATCTCATGTACCAGACACCATCATCTCATGTGTTGAGATATGAAGCCAATGGCAAGATGTCTGCAAACAAAGATGCAGTAATGATAATTTTATATGTTCCTGTGGACTGGAATAGTGAAATGCAGGATTTTTGAGTCTCGTACTACACGCGTGTTTCCTGCATTACAGGAACAGTGTTACAGTCACACACGACGTTACAGTCACGTAGGACAGGAAAAACATCACAAACATTAGATGGCAGAGATGAGAATACTTAAAACAGCATCACAATGGCATCACAGCATCACAATGGCATAACACGACACCAGGACCTCTGTGTGATGCCTGGGACACTTCACAGATTCCTAAAACCAAGTCCTACAATCTATAATGTAGAATTCTGGTTAGCAAGATTACCAGCTGATGAAGAGAGCCAGTTCATAACTGTTCTTCCATTGTGATGCATGCATGTTTACACAACCTCTTTTCATACATAATCGACCAATTTATTGGTGACTAAGCTGCACTTGTTTTTGCCTCGCTAAGCTGGAGATAGGATGTGTCATGCAGTGTTATAGCTGGGACCACTTCATGCCCCCTGTAGATGCGTTCTGGAAGTGATCTGGATATTAGACAGTTACCCTTTTCTGAGGCCAAGGCAGTCAACCTTTCAGAGGTCAAGGCAGTTAACCTTTCAGAGGTCAAGGCAAAAACCTTTGGTGTTTTGGAGTGATTAGTAGTTGATGGGTTCAATTCCATTAGAGGTAGAATAGAAATGATGTCACTGCAAGGACAAGACAATCTTTCACATGTGCATTCTTCCAAACTTTCCTGTGTACATTCTCCCAAACGTTCCTGTGTACATTCTCCCAAACGTTCCTGTGTACATTCTCCCAAACGTTCACATGTATTCTCCCAAGTGCATGCCCACACAAACACAGGGGCACATGTAAGCACATCAATGCACATGCAAACGTGTCCACACTCACAAACCCAGTTATAAAGAACAGCTTATATATAGACACTCATGCACAAACATAAGGACTAAACACGTGTGTTTAAACACACACACATACACCTTTTCAAGCCCTTACAGAAACTAGAAATCCCTTGATTAAAAAGAAGATTCATATTCATATTCATTTAGCCCATACTCTTGTCTATAATGAATATCAATCACAGTGAGGCTGCCCAAGGACTGATAGGACAAGGTCACCATGTATTCAAGCCCAGCTTCAACACAAGATCCACAGTAAGATCCTTTCTCTGCTAAAACACTGTGTCGGGATGTGAGACCTCCAGTGTCGCCTGTGAAAAGATCCTCCCTCTTAATCTATTTAATAAGGATTGGTGACCAGCGTGCTTACCGTGTTCCATAAGTGAGGGCTTTGATTGTGATGTAACAATAGCCATTGTATCCATTACTACTGTATCAATATCCAATATCATGTTTACTACATTCTGGACTCGTAACCTGCGTTCAGATTGGTTCACTCATTCACTTCCTTACTATTCCCTTTATAGAAAAATCTGTTTAGTTCTCTATGTAGGTAACTCGCAAATAAAACAACCCTGCAGTTTTGGACATTATGTTCCAAGATGAGTTATGTTGGCAACAACGCTACAGTTTTGGACACGATGTTCCAAGAAGCGGTTTGTTGGCAACCTAGCAACAGTTATACCAATTCATATTGAGAATTCTAGCACCACATATTCCAAAAAGCCCCCCTCCTCAAATGGCCAGATGTCTACTTCCCCCAAAAATATCCTGGCCCCGGAGTGGACAGAAGCTTCGTCTCCGTCCAGCAGTCTTGATCAAGGCCAGGTTGCGGTTCCCCAGGCACTGGACACGGGCGCCCTATGTTCCTGAAGGACAGTGCGGTTTTACTGCATGCTCAGCAGTCCTTTAAATGAGCCCTAATCTCAGAGGCCAGTCCACTGGTGTGAAACCAAGCAACACTCAAACCGTGCTGGAGCCGAAAAGGTTCACAGGTTTCTTCAGAAATATATATATATCCATTCGCCTGCTTCGTCACCGTGGGAGCACGGATATTTCGGGACTTATGTACCATGACTATTCAGAATGTCAACAAAATGGAAAGGCTTTCACCCTGACTCTAGCCAAGCAGCACATTTCATAAACCTTTTTGTGTTCGAGTGAATGAAGTGTGTTTCGGTGCCAGTGTTTCACTGCCAATTATAAATGAGCATGCCAAAGCAGTAGCAAGCCAGGCTCGGTAATAAATCTGACAGACACGCTCAGCAAAACATGGAAAAAAAAAAAGAAGTTTCTTTTAAGAGCTAAATGTAACAAAGATATGTCATGGGTCAGCATCTCGCGGAGAGTTGTTACAAAAACAACATCTAAGACGTTTGCAAATCAGTAGCTGTGATATAGCAGAAGCGGAGTGGCGTCTGGCTGATGCCGTGCAGCTGTAGGACAGGACGCATGTCTAACGATGCACTGTGCACTTTGAGGATGTGAGCGATAACCCTGAGTCACACGCAAACACCGACGGCATCCAAGGTCGAGACTCAAACACAAAAACAGTCGCACACACTCTGGACTAAATTAAACGATGGATCACTACCCCAGCAGCTGAGCACTTCACTGATGGATCACATAACTCCAGCAACTGTTTGACATCCAAACACATTTTATTGCACCAGCACTCTATCTTTCTCTCTGTATCTCTTTCTCTATCTCACACCTCTCTTTCTTCCCCCCTCTCTCATTCTCTCTCTCTCTCTTTCTCTCTCTCTCTCTTTCTCTCTCTCTCTCTCTGTCCCTCCCTTTTCTCTCAAAACACCAGAGAGAATCAGCAAGGTCCTTGTGAACGTGAAGATGTCCATGTCACGCTGGACTTCTGCTCTAAACCAGAGACTGTGCTGATGTTTCCAGTGAGGTGGCCAAGATGAGCTAAGGAGTTTTCCGCCCCAGAGGTGGACCGCCTCTTCGGCACGCTGGCTCACGTTCACGCACCTGATTCAACTCTTTTCCTCTCCACTGTTCTTTCTTTCTTTCATGGATCATATCATCGGTAAAACACTGAGCTGTGTTGTGCAGCTACCAGGACTGGGATCCCAGTGATGCTTTTGTAGAGGGCTGCTACTATTTCATTAAAAACATTGTTCATGCTAAATAGGTGTTAGCCGTACTAAATAGGTTGGTGCGCATGGAGGTGAATTTCCTTGATAAGTAATAGTTATGGAAGCCACATTAGTGACAAAATCAACTCTATAACAAATTCCAGTTACGGTAAGTACGTATTTTTTCTCCATGGCTGTTGTATTGAATCTCTATATAAAGTGCTTATATCCTGGTCTATGTCTACCTGGAGTGCTTGCCTAATGTAAAGCCCTTTTCACATTCATGAGTGGTCACATGACTCAAACGCCTCTAATGCAAAACTGAGTGCTTATTGCTAACAGCTAATGTGCTAACAGCTGTTCCATGTGATTTTGCTGGCTAACGTCCAGCAGCCTTATCCGCTAAAGGTACCTGGCACCTGTCTTCGCACCCACACCTTGCTCTGAAGCTCCGCCCCCTGACACACACACCTAGCACCTAACCTACCCTTCCTCAGTACACAGGTAAACATTGGCCAGGTGGAATGGACAGCCCCCTTATTAAGACTCGTCAGTCAATCAATTACAAAACTACATCTTGATTGTGTTGCTAACAGAGACCAGGGCAGTCTCAAAAGGCTGCTATTTGTCTGCTATTGAGAACTGTCAGGATATAAAGACATTTTGCCTGAACGTCGTTTCCACTCCATCTTATAATCACCATCGCGTGTGATGAGACTCACTCCACACGCTCCACAAGTTCCACACGCTCCACAAGTTCCACACACTCCACACGCTCCACAAGTTCCACACACTCCACAAGTTCCACACGCTCCTCACACTCCACACACTCCACACGCTCCACAAGTTCCACACACTCCACAAGTTCCACACACTCCTCACACTCCACAAGTTCCACACGCTCCTCACACTCCACACACTCCACAAGTTCCACACACTCCACAAGTTCCAGAAATCCTAACCCTTTTGGCAGCACAATCTGCCCCAGCAGCCACAAACGTGCACGTAATAGGGACGGGGTTTGTTAAATCTGCCCCAGCAGCCACAGACGTGCACGTAATAGGGACGGGGTTTGTTAAATCTGCCCCAGCAGCCACAGACGTGCACGTAATAGGGACGGGGTTTGTTAAATCTGCCCCAGTTATGCATGAGCCGGTACGGCAAGCTGCAGGGCTCATTATTCTGTTTTTCTGGTACACAGCAGGAGTGTGTGGTTCTTTCTAAGTGTTTTCACAGGGGTGGGAGAATTATTACAGATGTACAGTACTTTTTTTTTCTGTGGTCTTGTATGTTGAGGTAATGACCACAAGGACCTCTTATTTTGAGGAAAACTTGCTTGTTAGATCTGATCATTTCAAAAGGATAGTACGTGAGGTTTTGGATGTAATCGGTTAGATGGCATGAATAGGTAATGAGTAAAGGTAAAATAAGGCATGTGCAGTCATGACACAGGGCTGTGATGTGTATGCTGGCTGCCACACAATGGATCAACTCGTCCTTTTTGACTTTTGATAGGTGTGTGACATTCCTCTCGTGTCCTGGCACGTGAGACAGCTTGTCTGACATAGATTAATTGGACGAGAGGTGACGTGGCAAACTGGTCAGGAAGCGGACAGCAAGACGGAGAGAATCGCAGTCTGATTACACAGACAGACCGACAAACCGAATAGACATTTTAAATTCACGTCCGCGTGTTTTAATGTCTTTTGTCTCACTCTCCATTGTAACACAGACTGAATCAATATTTCTTGCTCTTGGAGGACAAAATGTCCCCCCAGGTGCCAACTGGCCGTCCCGCTCTGCCCAAATGTCCCAGTGCTTCTGGCGGATATCTGGCTGGAGTGCAGCCAATCCACCAATCCCATGATTATTTGCGTGGGAGAGGGAGAAGGAGCCTCGCGGAGTGACCCTGGGGGTGTCGACCCAGGAAAGAGCCCTCAGAAATGGGCCACTCACTGAACCACGAGCCCTGCAGAGAGGGCTATGCTAACTGCTTTATTGGCAACAGTGTGCCTATTGATCAGGTGTGAGTACATAAATGTGCCTCAATGTGGTGTGTGTGTGTGTGTGTGTGTGTGCACCTACCTGCGCTGGAGTTATGACCTATGAATACTAAACTACCTACTTTAGCTGTTGCCAATTTACATTGTTTATTTACCTGTATATACCTGTGTATATGGAAGGTGCACAATATAATATGTGTCTGTGAAGGTGTCAAGCTTGACAGTTCAGGTTCGGGAAGCAGAAGTCCATGCCAGGATCTTATTCCAACCAGCAGGACTTGCTCATTAACTCAAGTCTGCATGTCGAATTAACTACTGAAATCAGCTGAGTATGATACAATGTCATAACACAGCTTTCATGTTCTGAACCCGATCGAGTGCGGCCAGTGTCGAGCATGTGTTTCCAGGGGTGACCTGAAGAGACCGGACCTCTCCAGTCTGCTCGGCACCACATGGCCTTTGCTCTGTTGCTATGGAGCAGGGCTCCCGGACCCACGCTAACCTGTCAGGGCAAACACAGCCCTCCGTGACTCACTGGGATGGAGGCTATTGACTGGGCTTGGGTCCGATAGCATTATTTTCTGTTCAAAGCTAACAGATGGCTGCTAAGGTAAACAATGTGCTTAGCAACAAGCCCGCTGGTGCTGGAAGGCCAGGTGTCTGTTCGGATGGGAAGCGCTGTGGGGTTTTGGGCGAACAATCCAGCCCTCCCACGCTCAGGGATTGTTTTGGACTGGTGCTGTTCTTTCTCATTAAAATAACGCAGTGCAGGGGTGACGATACAGGCCTGTCTGCCTCTGTCCTGACAGGACGCAGAGATTTGTGTGAACTCAGATGTTCTCACTTGGGAGCTGCTAAATGTTATAGCCTTATATTAATGGCAAGAAATTCATGCAGTCGTTTTTCTTACACCTCGATGAACATTCTCTGTGTGAGCAGGATCTGCTCGTGTTGGGGGGAGGGGGGTGTAGACATCTGTGCTGAGAGATGAAAGTCACAGCGGCCAGGCATTTGAGGAACTCTGGGTACTAGGGGATATTAGGTTTGTGTACTAGGGGATATTAGGTTTGTGTACTAGGGGATATTAGGTTTGTGTACTAGGGGATATTAGGTTTGTGTACTAGGGGATATTAGGTTTGTGTGCTAGGGGATGTTAGGTTTGTGTACTAGGGGATATTAGGTTTGTGTACTAGGGGATGTTAGGTTTGTGTGCTAGGGGATATTAGGTTTGTGTACTAGGGGATGTTAGGTTTGTGTGCTAGGGGATATTAGGTTTGGGTACTAGGGGATATTAGGTTTGTGTACTAGGAGATATTAGGTTTGGGTACTAGTGGATATTAGCTTTGGGTACTAGTGGATATTAGGTTTGGGTACTAGGGGATATTAGGTTTGGGTACTAGGGGATATTAGGTTTGTGTACTAGTAGATATTACGTTTGTGTACAAGGGGATATTAGGTCAGGATACTGGGGGATATTAGGTTTGTGTACTAGGGGATATTAGGTTTGTGTACTAGAGGATATTAGGTTTGGTACTAGTGGATATTAGGTTTGGGTGCTGGGGGATATTAGGTTTGGGTACTAAGGGATATTAGGTTTGGGTACTAGTGGATATTAGGTTTGTGTACTGGGGGATATTAGGTTTGGGTACTAGTGGATATTAGGTTTGGGTACTAGGGGATATTAGGTTTGTGCCTGGTCACACCCCCTGCTGTACTGTCCAGTTCTCTCCACAAACAACCCTTGTCTCCTACAGAAGTGGCAGCTAAAACAAGAGTGGTTGTGAAATGCCAACGTTGTATGGAAACAAACAAATGTCTGAATAAACCTTTTAACCATTAACCATTTGATGACAGAAAGAACAAGCTGACTGCCTTCACAGCAACCCCCCCCCCTACTTACAGACCAAGTGACAGGTTGGGGTTGTCCACCAGGGGGCATCAGACTCAGGCTCCCCTGTCATGAGCTGAGCCAGACTTTTTGGGACCATTTCAAATCCTGGGACAGATCAACAATGTTACTGGAACATGGTGACAGATAAGGGTTAAGCAGGGTGCCGATGCAGAGAAGCTTTCCGGAGGTCCATGGGGGAAATGTAGCGAAGATAGTTGAGCCCAAAACAGGGCAAAAAAGAAATAGGAAACAACAACACTGAAAATAGAAACAAAAACAGAAAACCTAGCAAGAATAGAAGAGCAGCACTAAATCCAAGCACATGGAAATTCAAAGCAAAGCATAGACCCAACAACCAGATTAAGGCGAACTCAAGGGTATATATACACTGATCACTGACTAGAGATACCTGGGGCAGATCAGACATGGGAGGAATAACAGAACAGACACAGGTGAAAGGCGTGGCTAAGGGCACAGGAAGGGGAGGGGCACAGGAAGGGGAGGGGCACAGGAACACAACAGAAATAACACAGGGCACGGAGAACACAGGAGAAGGGAAGATAAAAAAGTAATCAAAACACACCCCCTTGAAGAAGGCGGGGCAAATTGTAATAAGGGCAAAAAGAGTGTTGATGCACATATATCTGCACAAGCTCAGCCTGGATGGTAAAGTTTGCAAAGTTGGTAAAGTTTGTAAAGTTGGTAAAGTTAGTAACATGTGCTTCATTCACATGTGCTCCAACATTCTTTGACAGACGGTGTTTAAAAAAATATACATATTTGCAATAAATTATTGATATTGTGTTTGCCTGGTCTTTATACTGTATACATGAATAACTACCCATATACTAGAAAGGGAATGGTATAAATGGCATGTAACGATTATGTGGCAATGGTATGTGACACAAAACAACAGAACAATAATTTGCTTTATACTGTTACTAACAAATTATTGCAATGTCCGATGCTATCATTTACTAGTCAGTGGCTAGCGGATATTGGTGTGATACAAGCTCCTCTGTCTGTCTCTGTAGGTGATGGAATAGGTGATGTCTGAAGTCCAGGGCACTGTGGAGTTTTCTGTGGAACTGCATAAATTTCACAATGTGGATCTCTTCCAGAGAGGGTGAGTTTATCTGCACATTGCCACCTTATTCTAAACTGTCTTGAGTTAACCCTACACTAAACACTGAGTTTAAGCCATCCTGTACTAATCCCTGCCTTGAGGTAACCCTATACTAAACACTGACTTTAAGCCATCCTGTACTAAACCCAGCCTTGAGGTAACCCTATACTAAACACTGACTTTAAGCCATCCTGTACTAAACCCTGCCTTGAGGTAAACCTATACTAAATCCTGCCTTCCATTAACCATATACTAAAGCCTGTCTTCAGTTAACCCTGTACTAAACAATGCCTACTAACACATAATACATATTGCCACATACCACATACCACAAACTACATTTTGCAGACAAGTTTTTGTTACTGTATGTGTTATGGTACTGCATGCTTACGTACAACCAAAGAGTAAAATAGGTGTGGGAGAAGGTTTACTGCATGTAAAATATTATACTTTTATCTGACTCAAAATTATAATGAAGGGGAAACGAATAAATCAAGGTAATTCTTACACATCGGTTAGATATTGTGTAATTATTACACGCTGGTGAGATATTGGATACGGGAGGTTCACATTTGTCTCTACGAGAGGCCTCAGACGTGCACAGCAGTGGGGGGAGATGGGAACAGGTCTTCCCAGACCACAGTGTGACTCCCGCAACCTTTGACCTTGGTGTTCTAGCACTCGACGAGCACAGCAGAAGCACTGGGTGCCTGTCTTGTACTTGCTCATGCAGCCGTATCACACTGGTTTGTCCTGCCACATAGAAATGTGACCCTTACCAGCTCAAGGGGCCCTGTGACCCAGACTATGATACTCCCATTAAAGTATTTTATGTATTCCAGCCCTAATGTACACACATAAAAGGCTAGTGGATATTACCAGAGGGCAAATTACAACATTAAATGTGTCTTAAAGACAAAATGTAATATATTTCAAACGTGCTCTTATAAATTACACGAATACAAATGCCCTACTATAAGTAGCTCAAACATTGAAGGTTTGCAGAGTAAATGAATTATTCAGTCTAGTGTACATTACTTACACTATTAGTAACTCTAGTATAAACTACTCTATAAGATATGCCTAAACAGATCTAAGATTACCCAACAGACGTTCAGTTCATCTGTGATTGCACAAAAACAGCCCAGCGCTGAATTCCCGCGATCTTTAAGGACTCGACATCCACTATTCTCATTTTCACTTCACATTATTTCTAATTATAAATCGACCCAGTTGGGTTGTATATAGAAGAGCAGCAGTGTTAGAGAAGTAGAGGGAGGTTGTAGCACACGTGTAGCCTCCACGCAGAGCTGGGTAGGACAGCTCCATGCTCTTCTCCTCTGACCTCACGCCCTCTGACCTCTGACCCGACTCTGCTCCTGTTACAGCCCCATATAATAATCACACTGATGCAAAGGGAAGGGCACCTGTAATGCCATGCAATATGTGGTGTGTGTTTGTGTGTGTGTGTGTGTGTGTGTGTGTGCGTACGCTTGTGTTTTTCTGTTCACGAATTAAAAATCTGGTTATAGCTTGGCTTAAAAACCCATTTGGAACAGATTTATCTCTCTCGCTCATCTTCTCTCTCTCTCTCTCTCTCTCTGTCCCTCCCTCTGTTATTTGGAAAAGCTCAATTATTTTCATATTAAAATTGCCCAAAGAAAGAGCCCTAGCATTTATTTGGGTGTTTGTTAGCTTGTTGTTTAACTCTTGGCTTCTGGGTAGCATTGGCATGGAGGTATAATGCATAAACTCTCTCTCAGCAGATACAGCAAGTATCAGGTGAAGGTACAGCAAGTTCACAAAGCAGCAGCACTGAAATGATTCGGAGTGCAGTTCGTTCTGCAGAGAGCTGTACTGCACCAGTGCAGTTTGTGTGATAGACTGAGACTGGAGTAACTCTGCCTGGAATGTCTCTAGGGTTTACCACTGCAGGCTGAATCACTGTAGGTGCAAATAACTGTTGTGTTGTGTAATTAAATGCTTGTATAAATCATTCTCAGGCTCTAGTGTAAATTGATGTAGCATAAAAAGACGAGTCAAAAATTGCAATTTAATAAACCACTAAATGGCTTTGAAATGCGAAACAAGGTATTGTGAACATATTTTAAGATTTATAGGCTACTAGTGTAAAAGTTTATAACACAGAAGACGTAAATAATAGCAGGGTGAATGATCAGTGTCAGTAATGTAAACGGCTGTAACATAACTGATCAAAAGTCCTTACGAGTCCAAGGCAAAACTCTGTGGTTTAAATGGCCATACTGTAAAATCAATGCCAAGGTCTCATTGGCCTTTGTGAGATGTTTATTATAAGTTATTGTACATCCTGTCCGGCTGAACAACACTTTGGTCAGCCCTTGTTGTGTTAATTATGCGTTATGAATAAAACGCATATACTAAATGGCGATACTGTGAAGTCAGCGCAATGCCGGTCTACAGTAGCGTCATTGACAGCACTAGGAAAACCAGCGCAGTGCAGACCCATTCACTGATGCCTAGCAGGCTGCCTGTGATCAGCCCCCAAGGCGTGTGGAGCAGAGACAAATGCAAAGTGATGATACAAACAAATAGACAAACAGACAGACGCACCGTGATTTTTGCAGCTCCGTCCCAGGTAAGACTGCAGGAAGTGTAAGACTACAGGAAGTGTAAGCCTACAGGAAGTGTACGACTACAGGAAGTGTAAGACTGCAGGAAATGTAAGACTGCAGGAAGTGTAAGACTACAGGAAGTGTACGACTGCAGGAAGTGTAAGACTGCAGGAAGTCCCTCAGGAGAGGGAGCGTGATGAACCATCCCATCCACCCAGAGGAGAGCTGTGGGCCGTGCGGAGATGACGTCAACCGCGTCAACGTAAACTGATGAGGGGAAAGAGAGAGAAACGTATTGTTGGGAGTGAATGGAAACTGCTTTACTCTCAGAGAACTACAATACCCAACCACAAGAGCGGTTTGAGACAGGATTCCATAAAGGACAAAATACATTCACAACTACAGAACAGGAAGTGTAATATGCAGAGTGATGAATGTCTGTGAGTGTTCTCACACTGCAGTATTACTGCGCTACACTGTGTGCTGTGTTTCTCCTATCCAACAAACTCCGATCAACATGTCTGTTGTTTCTTAAGCTGAGTCATGAGCGTGAACAGCAGAGGACACTGAAAAAATTAAATAGGTCTCTTAATGAAATATGTCTCCTCTGAGCACCCAAAACCAGACACCATGTCTTAGAACATAGAACATTACTACACGGAAACTGTGCAAATGTACATATACATTATTTGGCAGACATGTTTACTGTTTTAACTCCTGCCCTTGGTAAAGGCTTAAAGGTTTTGCTCTACCTGTTTACACGATGCAGTTGTGTAAATCCAGTGGATTATCTTTTGCTTCACTGAAGAAAACTGAACTGTGCAGTGGTGTGGCTCACTCCCTCTCAGTTATGTTTTTGTTGTGCTAGTTTTCTTTAGGACAGTCTTTAAAGACCACATGGTGGTCCCTGGACTAGCTCAAGGGCATCTGCTGATCCTTGAAGATGAGCTTTAAGGCAATTTTGTGGTCCATGGAGATGAACTTTAAAGCCCATCTCTATAGACCTCTGGATGACCATAAAATCCAGTCGCTATGAACCACAAGAAGGTCTTTTTGCACTCAGAGCAGTTCACCACAGTGGAAGGTCCATGAACGGTGAGGATACATGAACTATTTGCACTAGTCAAGCAACAGGAAACCGAAGTGACCCAGAGCTGATCCGACAGGCCTCTGGTCTGAGACGTGGGGAACTCCCTAGTGCTGTAGCGTGAGGCTCATTCATTCATTGTTTATTATAATATGAATTATTAAAGTATATTGAAGGAATTCATTGAAGCCAGTGATGCGTGTGTGTATGTTTAATTGGAGACGAGGGTTTTACCACTGGGCGCCACCTCAGCTCTAGCTGTAGCAGATGAAACAGACCTGCTTAGTCCACCAGTGATCAGCCAGCAGATGTATGTCCAGTGACGGAGATGATGTGTCCAGTGACGGAGATGATGTGTGTGCAGTGATGGAGATGATGTGTGTCCAGTGAGGGAGATGATGTGTGTCCAGTGACGGAGATGATGTGTGTCCAGTGAGGGAGATGATGTGTGTCCAGTGACGGAGATGATGTGTGTCCAGTGAGGGAGATGATGTGTGTCCAGTGATGGAGATGATGTGTGTCCAGTGAGGGAGATGATGTGTGTCCAGTGACGGAGATGATGTGTGTCCAGTGAGGGAGATGATGTGTGTGCAGTGATGGAGATGATGTGTGTCCAGTGATGGAGATGATGTGTGTCCAGTGAGGGAGATGATGTGTGTCCAGTGACGGAGATGATGTGTGTCCAGTGAGGGAGATGATGTGTGTCCAGTGAGGGAGATGATGTGTGTGCAGTGATGGAGATGATGTGTGTCCAGTGAGGGAGATGATGTGTGTCCAGTTAGGGAGATGATGTGTGTCCAGTAAGGGAGATGATGTGTGTGCAGTGATGGAGATGATGTGTGTCCAGTGAGGGAGATGATGTGTGTGCAGTGATGGAGATGATGTGTGTCCAGTGAGGGAGATGATGTGTGTGCAGTGATGGAGATGATGTGTCCAGTGAGGGAGATGATGTGTGTGCAGTGATGGAGATGATGTGTGTCCAGTGAGGGAGATGATGTGTGTCCAGTAAGGGAGATGATGTGTGTCCAGGTAGGGAGATGATGTGTGTCCAGGTAGGGAGATGATGTGTGTGCAGTGATGGAGATGATGTGTGTCCAGTAAGGGAGATGATGTGTGTCCAGTGAGGGAGATGATGTCAACGACTGCCCCGCTTCCCAAAAGAGTAGGTATTACTTCATTAAGTGCTAATTATGACCTACTTTGATATGCTAACTACTATAATCTAAGAAATGCATTAAAGACATGGTAAATCAATTGTTTTAAATCTTTCTTTGGGACTTTGACTTTGGGAAGCTTGTTCATAATTAAAACTGTTTTGCCATGCGCATCCTGGTTGCCTTGTACTACGCAGCACTTATCAAGGCTCCTAAGTGTGTCATTAGAAGGAAACATACACACACATTTACACACACAAAGACACCCCATGCAGTGGCAGTGTATGCCAGGACTGGGAAGCTTGCGTGCAGCATTGAAGATGTACTAACACCGCCCTTCCTTCTGTGTGCATGTACTAACTCCTCCCCTCTTTATGTGATTGGCTACAGGTTCTATCAAGTGAGGGCGGGACTTAGGGTGTCCCCACGTGTGCCACACAGGTTAATTGCAACAATACCTGGCTACACAGGTAATGACATAATTGTCTGTCTGTCTGTCTGTCTGTCTGTCTGTCTGTCTGTCTGGTGACCCTGATGAAAGCGAGTGATCAAGTGTATTTCTGTTCACTGTATCTACTGGTTGTAGTGGCAGTGCATCGTGTCGATAGCCTACGTGCTCAGCCCCATGGTGAAGACCCAGCGCTAGCCCTGTGTCCGTCTTCTCTCTCTGCATGTACCAGTCACCCACACTAGGGAGCAGAATCCTTCATCTGCACAGCAAGTGCAGTCATTCACACGGACATGCAGCTATGCTGCGCCAAGCTGTTCTGCCGTATCAACAAGACAGATGTTGTTTGAACTGACTGTGTCATTGTGACATCATAAACACAGCTGCGGTTAATGTGAGGTTCTGCTCACCCGGGAGAGCAGGCGTGCTCGCGCACTCGGCACTCGCGGCCAGGCGCACTCGCCTTGCTTTCTTACCCAAACACAAATGAAATACGAAGGCATAATACGTGCAATCCAAACACCATCTCCTGCACAGCGAGCGTTAGTGCTGTAATATATTTTTTAATACTTTGTGCTGCCGGCTAAAATAATCTCCCATCTCAGGATTATCAGAACATGGTCTCTACGAGCAGTTGATATGAGAGTCTGAGAAATTAATGAAATCCTGAGTAGACATGAGCGAAAATACAATAAAATGATAGAAAACCTGATACAAATACTTCAGCCACAAAGGTGTCACAATAAAACACTGGTATAGAAAAAAATTATGTAAGGGCAGTACATGGGCAGTACATATAAAATGTAGGTTTTTGAAGTACAACAAAGCATGCTTGGAGGAATTAATTTTAAAACGTGCTGTATCCCTTGTTGCAGGTCATGGGTTTAGTGACAAACACCTAGGAGCCCCTGGAGGGGTAGCAGGTGGCAGGTTGGGGGCAGGTGTGGTAAAACTCTGTTCCCAGTTCTCCCTCGAATTCTCACAGGTGCAATGTGTCAATGATTAAGATACACTCTTGCTGTACTGCACTGAGAAAGCTGTGTGTGTGTGTGTGTGTATGTCTCTATCTCTCTCTTACACACACACACACACACACACAGATTCAGTACTCTTTATTAGGTGCAGTGTATGTGCTGTTCATACACCTGGAGAAGGGAGAGTTAAGGGGGCTGGAGGCCATCAGAGCCGTCAGAGCCGCTGTTGAGTCAGGCAGGAGAAACACGCTGCTCACAACAGGGGATGCAGGGGAGGGACAGAGGGGAAAGGCCCAGTGTGTGTGTGTGTGTGTGTGTGTGTGTGTGTGTTGCAACAAGATGCAATCAGTCACCACTGGATTAGTCAAACTGCTATTGGCTCAAAGACAAATAAGTTCTCAACAGACCAGATTAATTTCAGTCTTAGTCTTACAGAAAAACGTACGTAGTTTTGAAATTTGCGCAAACCAAACAGAGATGAGCTGGAAAAGTGAGTCTAGCTCCACTATGACACCAGACAGCATTTTCTTATAGATGTTATTATGGATGTCATAGATGTTTATATGGGTGTTATTATAGATTCTTGGCAAGAACCTTTGTTTCCTGTGACAAATTACGCTGCTGTTTGTGTCCCAGTCGCATAATGCAAACACCTAAATACACTGTGGCTCAAACGCTTCTGGGTCAACCTCTCATTTGAAGTGCAGACTGCACCTGTACTTACAGCAGGCCAGAGGTGCCCGGATCCAGGCCTGAGGAAAGGGGTGAAGAACGTTGCAGGGTGGGGGCGTGGCCAGAGGTGGGGCCAGGGCAGGTGTTCTGGAAGGTTCCCACCTTGGGGTCAGGACCCACACTCCCTCGCTGGGAATCTGAGGGGGGGAGAGTCTCTGAGAGTCACATCACTTTGTTTGAAATTTTTTGCTTTTATGACAGGACACTGACATTACTGACAACTATGGACAAAATACACAAGGCACAGGGTACACAACACAGCAAAACACATCACAGCTTCTTGACAAGTAGCGTGAAGTTCAAATGCACTGTACTATCCAAGGTTCGGGAGTAAAATGGACGTTTAACATCTTGAGTCACGCAGAACAGCATTTCTAATGCAGATTTGTAATGCTTTGACCACATACCAAACCATCTATCTCTGATGTTTGTGAAGCCTCTTGACTACTTAGCCAACGTCCTCGTGCTGCACTTCAGTCATCTGTGTCTGGACCGTTGCCTGTGTATATATGGTAGATGTGTATAGCCTTATCTGTGCTAGCCGCCTTGCTGAGCTTTGACCTTGGACTGATATAGTGGCCTCGTCTCTGTGTAGATACAAGCTGCCTCTTGAATGGACTGCCAGCTCTGGGTTGTCTGACCTGCGGGGTAGTTGGGTTCACTCACACAAACTCTGTTTCCTCCAAAACTCTATGACATAGTGATGGGATGGTTAGCAAAATAATGCTAACTATGTAGCAGGCTGAGTCAGGTTACCATTAGCATCATCCTAATCATTATCACCTTTTAATCAGTTGTTTTAGCAGAATAACTATGGCAGTGGTGTGAACGAAATGTCACTGACAGAGAGTAGGTGTCCTTGCCCTCTCTCTCCCTCTCCTTCTCTCTTCCTCCCTTTCTCCCTCTTTCCGTCTCTCTTGCTTTCCCTCTCTCTCTCTTCCTCCCTCTCTCTCTCTCTTGCTCCCTTTCTCTCTCTCCATTCAATTTATTGTTGTGATTTTATCAGTTACAGTTTTGCTGAAGCAGCTCAACATGTTCTGTCGACATAGGAGTTGTTTTCGGGTTAATGATGATAATGGTTCTAATTTCATGGTTCTGCCTTTCTTTTATCTCTCTTACACACACACACACACAGGCTCACAAAGTCTCACACTCAGAGACAAGGATGTGCCAAATCATCAGAATGTACACACACACACACACACACCTTTGGTTTAAAAGTATGGAAAAAGTTTTAGAATTTTCTTCTCATTCCTTTCCTCACTCTTTCTCTCTCTCCCCCTCTCTCCCCCTCTCTCCCCCTCTCTCCCCTTCTCTCCCCTTCTCTCTCCACAGGCGAGTGTGGTTTCAGCACTGCAGGGGTCCATGATGGCGTGGTGTTCAGTCGGATATTTCAGATCCTCTACAGGAACGAGGAAGTCACGCTGGAAGACCGCTTCCTGTTCCGAGTCCACCTGCTGCTGGACGGAGACCGGGTCAGTCTCATCTCACGGTCCTAAGACCGGTCTCAGCACTGTCCTGAGACCAGTCTCACTGACATGAGTCCACTCTCGCTGACATGAGACCAGTCTTGCTGACATGAGCCCAGTCTCGCTGACATGAGACCAGTCTCACTAACATCAGACAAGTCTCACTAACATGAGCCCAGTCTCGCTAACATGAGACCAGTCTCACTAACATCAGACAAGTCTCACTGACATGAGTCCAGTCTCGCTGTCCTGAGACCAGTCTGTCCTGAGACCAGTCTTGCTGTCCCGTGATCAGCTGCACAATTTATGACAGCTGTTTACAAAGTGGTCCTTCCCAGCAAAAACTATTAACATTAACTATTAATTAACAACGACGCTGCTGCAGTGCGTACAGAAGGACTCCAGGAAATGCCACACACTGTAATTCAGCTCTGACTATGTGAACACAGATGCAAAGTTGGCCAGCAAAACATTGCGACTGGTATTACAGTAAATGCAGTCGGTGTGCTTGGGGGAGATGCATTAACGAGGGGCAGGTGCATTAACGAGGACGGCTGCGTCTGGCTCTGGGGCAGCCGCCAAACACGTGTGTGGGGGCACCACCTACACAGCAGCGTCACAGAGTTCATCTCCACGCTTATTTTTAGATCTTATCACAGTAAGGAAACTGCAGCCCCCTGGCACAAAAGCCCCGTGACACGCCGCCTAATTTTAAACATGTCAGTTGCGCTTCTCCTCTGAGAGGGACCAGGCCAAGGAGGCAATTAATGAGACAGGTGACGCCTCAGATCTGGAAAGACTCATTCGCTTTCTTTTCCTCATCATTTCCTTCTCTCTCTCTCTCACTCACTATCTCCTCTCCTTTTCCTCTCTCTCTACCTCTCCTCTCTATCTCCTATATATATAATATTTTTGGCTCTTTCTCTCACCCTCTCTCACATATTAATCAATAAGTACTTGTCACTAATTGGAAAAGAACAGTTAGGCTTGACTAGGTGTGTGTGTGTGTGTGTACCTGGTTGCTCTTCACCCTATCACTGTTCCTGGTGCATTTGTGTGTGTGTGTCTGCTCACGTCACACTCACCAGCACATATCTGCTGGATGTCTTTTAACCCTTGGAGTATGTTAATTAAACGTGTTCCTGCCTTGTACCCTCTAACCTGCGTGTTCCTGCCTCGTACCCTCTAACCTGCGTGTTCCTGCCCCGTACCCTCGTACACGTGAGCAGCCCTGAGCACTCATCTGCCCCCCCCTGTCCGCTGAACCTCTGATTAAACGCTGGAGCCTTTTTTGCGATTGAACACTTAATTGGGAAATATTGATTATGTAGGCAATGTCGTATGTTGTGTCCATGGAATCGAGTAATCGCCACGAGGGTGTGGTTGTTGTTGCCACAATGGCCTCCGGACATTCTCTGGGGGTAGATACTGTGATGTAGAACTGCTGACTACAATGTCAGGTTGCTGTTGGTTTGACTGGTGGTTGTGCGCTGCTCTGACAGACTGCTTCTGTGTGCTCAGGTGGAGGAGGTGCTGAACGAGGTGGAGTTCCAGCTCCGACTCGACATGCACTTCACCGAGGTGGAGGAGCAGTGAGTACTCCGCACACGGCTGCATCCGCCCAGATCCTCACACCCCACCCAGATTTATATCTGTTCTAGTTCTTTTTCTGTCTGTCTCTCTCTCTTCCTCCCTGTATCTCTCTCTGTATCTCTCTCTCTGTACTGACTTGTGTTGAGGGCTGTGGTCTTGTGCTAGGGCCTGGGGCAGGAACACAGTGAATGTTCAGTAATGACATGTATCTCTCTCTCTCTCTCTCTCTCTCACACTCACACACACACACACACACACACACACACTTATACTGCATGGCCACTGTCATATGGCTGAAGATGTGTTTTCTAGGTCTGGTCTGAATATGTATTATTTGCTTAAATAAATGTTGAATAGAGGTTATATTAGTCCACACAGCATAAAGATCCCTGCAGGATTACCTTGACCAGGCTTGTTGACCCACATGGTGTCCAGATAAGTAAAGGGTTTATGGCCTTCACAGGCAGCACTGTGTGTGTTGGACATAGCAGAAAGAACACAGCAACTCTGCAAGAGGAAGAGTTAGAGGAAGGGTGAGTGAAGAGGAAGGGTTAGTGTTTAGTGAAGAGGAAGGGTTAGTGTATAGTGAAGAGGAAGGAGTGTTTAGTGAAGAGGAAGGGTTAGTGTTTAGTGAAGAGGAAGGGTTAGTGTAGTGTTTAGTGAAGAGGAAGGGTGAGTGTTTAGTGAAGAGGAAGGCTGAGTGTTTAGTGAAGAGGAAGGGTTAGTGTTTAGTGAAGAGGAAGGGTGAGTGTTTAGTGAAGAGGAAGGGTGAGTGTTTAGTGAGGAAGGGTTAGTGTTTAGGAAGGGTTAGTGTTTAGTGAAGAGGAAGGGTGAGTGGTTAGTGAAGAGGAAGGGCTGAGTGTTTAGTGAAGAGGAAGGGTTAGTGTTTTAGTGAAGAGGAAGGGTTAGTGTTTAGTGAAGAGGAGTGAAGAGGAAGGGTGAGTGTTTAGTGAAGAGGAAGGGTGAGTGTTTAGTGAAGAGGAAGGGTTAGTGTTTAGTGAACAGGAAGGGTGAGTGTTTAGTGAACAGGAATGGTTAGTGTTTAGTGAACAGGAATGGTTAGTGTTTAGTGAAGAGGAAGGCTGAGTGTTTAGTGAAGAGGAAGGGTGAGTGTTTAGTGAAGAGGAAGGGTGCGTGTTTAGTGAAGTGGAAGGGTGAGTGTTTATTGAAGAGGAATTGTTAGTGTTTAGTGAAGAGGAAGGGTGAGTGTTTAGTGAAGATGAAGGGTTAGTGTTTAGTGAAGAGGAAGGGTTAGTGTTTAATGAAGAGGAAGGGTGAGTGTTTAGTGAAGAGGAAGAGTTAGTGTTTAGTGAAGAGGAAGGGTTAGTGTTTAGTGAAGAGGAAGGGTGAGTGTTTAGTGAAGAGGAAGGGTGAGTGTTTAGTGAAGAGGAAGGGTTAGTGTTTAGTGAAGAGGAAGGGTGAGTGTTTAGTGAACAGGAAGGGTTAGTGTTTAGTGAAGAGGAAGGGTTAGTGTTTAGTGAAGAGGAAGTGTTAGTGCTTAGTGAAAAGCAAGATTTTACAGAATTGGGACAGCATGTGGTATCAAAATACCATGTGGCAAAATACCATGTGGCATTGGACTATTTTCAGACATACATGCACTAGAACAATGGTGTTCAAAGTGTCATAAGTGGTGTACAGACCACCGAGGTGTACACAGCTCTCGATTACATTACAACGGAAGCCCTACTTTTATTAACCCTAATCTTATATAATTTGCATATTTTATGAAATGCAGTCCTTTGTTGATGGTGAATAATTTAACAAATCCCTGCAGGTTGCAGTGATTCTTGACCTGAGTTTTAAATGCAAAGTGATTTTAAATGTTTAGCAGTTGGAATGTTCAGTAAAGGTTTCTGCTCAGTACTGCTCAATTCTGTTCAGTTCTGCTCAGTACTGCTCATTACTACTCAGTTCTGCTCAGTACTGCTCAGTACAGGAAACTTCATCCTACTTCCATCATCAATACACTGAGCGAGTTTCAGCTGTCAGGAACGTCACAGTAATGTCGGGGATTCGATAGCGATGTGCTGTGAAAATGAGACGACCCGTTGGAAGCATGTTGGCTGTTGCTGTTGGAGAATCAACTGCATGTTTTCTGGTTGCTGTCTGGATTTGGAACACAAATCTGTTCGCCTTGAGGTTTTCGCCTTGATCCATATTGTCTTTGTGTGTGTGTGTTTCAGACTGGCCGATATCTCCTCTGTGCCTGTGATCAGCAGTAGGACGCTGGGTCTCCATCTCCACCCTCAGACAGGTCTACATCACCACCTTCCTGTCATGTTTGACTACTTCCACCTGTCTGTCATCTCCATCACTGTCCACGCCTCCCTAGTGGCTCTGCACCAACCGCTGATCAGGTAAGCACACCTAGCTCCACCTTACCTTCTCCCAACCAATCACAGAGCAATTTAATCTGCTGTCCATAGTAACCAGGGGGGACCTGCTTTCAGGCAAAGCTCTGATCTTGAGCGTAACTGATTAAATCACATTTTAAATTCAAAATGGTATCAGTTACAAAGTATGGATCTATCTTTCATAACCAGAGAACACATGGGAAAAAATGTCTATAGTACAATATAATATAGTTTATATAAAGCCAATTAACATTGTTTTATAATGAAGGTGAGTGTGTCACAGCTTTAGAAACAATAGGTTTCATTGTCATTCACTCCAGGCCTTAATAAAACTTCCATCTCTCATTATATTGAATTTCCTCAGCTTCCCATTAGTCTTAAACATAGCAATCACTTAAAACCTTCTACCAAATGATCAATCAGGATGTGTTTAAGCCCAGGGAGGAACGGCAGTACTAAAGCTATCAGCAAGGCCCTGATGGGCACAGTAATGAAAGGCAAAGAGCCATATTAATGAGGCCCATGCTGGGAGTAGGAGGGGCTAGCCTCTGATACAGCCTTTAATAAGACCTATGCTGAGAGTGGGAGGAGCTAGCCTCTGACACAGCCTTTAATAAGACCTATGCTGAGAGTGGGAGGAGCTAGCCTCTGATACAGCCTTTAATAAGGCCTATGCTGAGAGTGGGAGGAGCTAGCCTCTGATGCAGCCTTTAATAAGGCCTATGCTGAGAGTGGGAGGAGCTAGCCTCTGATACAGCCTTTAATAAGGCCTATGCTGAGAGTGGGAGGAGCTAGGCTTTGATACCTTTAGAAGCTTTTCTGATCGACATGTGTTTATAGCTGGAGTGGAGCCTGACATATCCCAGTTAAGGAAAAACACATCAAAACCAAGCAGCCTGATGCCGCTTTAGACCAATCAGACGCCTGAGCTTTTGCTGCACTACAGCGACTCGGAGCCCTGCCCTATATTCCTCCGGCAGTGTTTTTCACGTGCGTTTACTTTTGTGAAAGTAATCGCTGGTGAACACGCGGGGCGGACGGGCTTGTGTGGGCCGGGAACGACTCTTCACTAACAGGTCCGACAGCCCACAGCCTGACCAGAGACCACGGAACCAACACAAGGGGGAGAGTTTGTGATTGGTGTGTGTGTGTGTGTGTCTTTTATCTGTCTCCAGTTTTGCACGCAGCGGTAAAGGCGCTTGGCTGGGGGCGGGTTCTCCAGAGAGTGAGACTCCTCCCTCTGTGATGTCAGTGGAGAACCTGATGTTCGGGGCGGGGTACTGTAGGCCCGTTCTCACTGAGGTAACCGTCTCTTCCAGCTTGCATCCTTACAAGACCTGTGATTGCTTTACCCATAAGCACCTGAGGCCTGTTCTTGGTGGCTCATTTCTTTTTGTGAAGTGTCTTAAATGCTGCATATTAAAAGCCAGTGATGTAGTCTTCATTCATCTGGAATATGAGAGGTTCCTGGGCCACAGGAAGTCGTGCCAGTAGGGAGAGGAAATGGAGAGATTCCTCCTTTGACTCCTGAAATAGAGAGTTAAGGCAGGCTGGATGAGCCGTGTCCACGGGGAACGTGAGCCCCACTCTTTAAACTCCAATTAACCTTCAGAAGATGCAATTCCCACTTCAGTACTGGATCCAGAATCCTGACCCTGAGACTATATGTGTGGGAGAGAGCGTGTGTAAGTGTGTGTGTGTAGGAATGTGTGTGTGTGGCAGTGTGCGTGTATGTGAGTGCATGTGAGTGTGTGCTTGTGTGAATGTCTGTGCGTGATATGTGTGTGTGTGTGTGTGTGTTTGTGTGTATGTATGTAAGATATTGTTTTAATGGATTGGGCTCTTTTCCATTTTGAAAATGCAAGGACCTTTTGCACATCATTGTGAATTTACTTAATTTTTCGGCCCATATTTCTCTTTGATTGGACAACAGCCCTACCTACTCCTCCTTTTCCTGATTGGCTGGTGTGTGGTTATTACTTCCTTGTAGATAGTTCCTAGGGCCATAAATATGCATTTGGCCCCTTTCAGAACAGTGTGTGCCCTGCGTTAACACCCCCCCTGCAGGGCACTTTAATAAGCCCAGTAGGCATTGCGGAGGGAGAAGAGGACGTTTGATCACTGTAATGAGCATGACCTTAATGAGCTGAAACCCGCAGGAGAAACCCTCTCTCCTTCTCTATCCTGCTCTCTCTCTCCCTCCCTTTCTCTTTATCCCTCTCTATACCTCTCTCTCCCTCCTTCCCTCGTCCTCTCGATCCACACTCTGAATGTTCCACTGGAATAAAGTAAAGCTTTGTGTCCCAATCAGGCCACCATAGTCATGACTTACTGTAATGCTCTCACTGTTTTACACGGACCCAGACAGGATTCACTGCTTCCTAATAGTGAAACTAACCAAACAACCAGCACCATTAATCTGTTAAAACTCCAGCGCTCAATGTGTGATTGTGTTTGCGTGTGTGTGATTGTGTTCACCTGTGTGTGATTGTGTTTGCGTGTGCGATTGTGTTTGCGTGTGTGTGATTGTGTTCACCCGTGTGTGATTGAGTTCACCCATGTGCGATTGTGTTTGCCATGTGTGTGATTGTGTTTGCGTGTGTGTGATTGTGTTCACCTGTGTGTGATTGTGTTTGCATGTGTGTGATTGTGTTTGCGTGTGTGTGATTGTGTTCACCTGTGTGTGATTGAGTTCACCCATGTGTGATTGTGTTTGCCATGTGTGTGACTGTGTTTGCATGTGTGTGATTGTGTTTGCGTGTGTGTGATTGTGTTTGCGTGTGTGTGATTGTGTTTGCGTGTGTGATTGTGTTTGCGTGTGTGTGATTGTGTTCACCCGTGTGTGATTGAGTTCACCCATGTGCGATTGTGTTTGCCATGTGTGTGATTGAGTTCACCCATGTGCGATTGTGTTTGCCATGTGTGTGACTGTGTTCGCATGTGTGTGATTGTGTTTGCGTGTGTGTGATTGTGTTCACCTGTGTGTGATTGTGTTTGCATGTGTGTGATTGTGTTTGCGTGTGTGTGATTGTGTTCACCCGTGTGTGATTGAGTTCACCCATGTGTGATTGTGTTTGCCATGTGTGTGACTGTGTTTGCATGTGTGTGATTGTGTTCGCGTGTGTGTGATTGTGTTTGCGTGTGTGTGATTGTGTTCACCCGTGTGTAATTGAGTTCACCCGTGTGCGATTGTGTTTGCGTGTGTGTGACTGTGTTCGCCTGTGTGATTGAGTTCACCCATGTGCGATTGTGTTTGCGTGTGTGTGATTGTGTTCACCTGTGTGTGATTATGTTCGCGTGTGATTGTGTTCACCCGTGTGTGACTGTGTTCGCGTGTGTGTGACTGTGTTCGCGAGTGTGTGATTGTGTTCGCGTGTGTGTGACTGTGTTCGGCATGGTGAGAGCGTGTGTGTGAAGCCATGGTGAGCGCGTGTGTGTGAAGCCGTGGTGAGCGCGTGTGTGTGAAGCCGTGGTGAGCAGATGGCTACGCCACCTTCCCTGGTGCACTACAGGATCCTCAGGACCTTCTGGGCAACCACTGAACGTCCTGACAGCTTCATCTCCATCTCCAGCCCTGATCACTGGTGCATTGTGGGAGATTCCTCATTACCATGGCAGCATGTGTGTGAGTGTCTGTGTGCATGTGAGGGTCTTTGTGTGTATATGTGTGTGTAAGTGAGAGACAGAGAGAGAGGGAGATTGAGAAAGAGAGAGAAAGCAAGAGAAGACAGCAGAGATAGTGAGATGGAGAAAGACAGAAAGAGAGAGAGAGAGAGAGAATTATCAGGATTCAGGCAGCTGTTTGAGGTTCCGCCTCGCAATTACGGAACTATCTGAGGTATGATGAGAGAGGCTCATGTTGGTTTTACTACTTACACAGGAAAATTACAAAACTCATGTACACACATGTACACACATGAAGCAAAGACAAACTCTGATGCATGCGGTTACATGCCCACACACACACACACACACACACGTACATCCACAGAGACAGACATACACAGCTCAGTAGCAGTGTGTCATTTGAAAGTCAGGCTAAATGTAAAAGGCAAGGATATGATCAAAAGACTGCAGGACCACAGCTGAGACTGGAGAGGCTGCTCGGGGGGTGCAGTGCGCTTGCTACAGCGCCCCCTGCTGGACGAGAAGGGAATCAAATAATGGCAGCAAAGTAGCAGCTGATAGTGTTGACCAAGTCTGGGAACCACACGCTAACAATCGAGGCGAATGAAAGTGAGAAGAAGACGTTCGTATGTAGGTTCAAAACAACGAATGTCCTTCATTCACTGTTTCTTCATGCAAGAATAAAAGTCCGTTTCTGGTCCAGGTCGCCTGTCACACAGGCCTAGCACTTCAGTGTGTTGGGGCCTTCTGCACATCTAGCCTCACAGCCCTGGCGAGATGTTACTCAAGCACTGACCCTGCCCTGGTCTGGCCCCGCCGGATCTGAGCGTGAGCTGACTGATCCCAGCGCAGTGCTGCTGACATCCTAGTTCAAGCCCATCTGGATCTGAGCGTGAGCTGACTGATCCCAGCGCAGTGCTGCCGACATCCTAGTTCAGGCCCATCTGGATCTGAGCGTGAGCTGACTGATCCCAGCGCAGTGCTGCTGACATCCTAGTTCAGGCCCATCTGGATCTGAGCGTGAGCTGACTGATCCCAGTGCAGTGTTCTGGGGTTTCCTTCTCCACAGGAGACATATGGCTCATTTCCTGAATGGTCATTTCAGTCAGATAGTTATCTCTGAGCTGCCAGAAGTTGACTCTGCTCTGCACCCTGTATACACATAATTGTGTGTTTATGTGTGTTTATGTGTATGTGTGTGTGTGTGTGTGTTGGCAAAGTCACGTTGACGTTTCACACTTATTTATTTTGATATTTTAGCTTTTAAAGATGTGAATCTAAATGAGATTTCGGACCTGTAGGACTGAGACTAGAGTTCAAATACTCACTGCGCAGTGTCTGTGTAGGGACCTCAGTATCTGTGCAGGCACCTCAGTGTCTGTGTAGGGACCTCAGTGTCTGTGTAGGGACCTCAGTATCTGTGCAGGCACCTCAGTGTCTGTGTAGGGACCTCAGTGTCTGTGTAGGGACTGTGTAGGGACCTCAGAATCTGTGCAGGCACCTCAGTGTCTGTGTCTGTGTAGGGACCTCAGTGTCTGTTGGGACCTCAGTGTCTGTGGGACCTCAGTGTCTGTGTAAGGGACCTCAGTGTCTGTGTAGGGACCTCAGTGTCTGTGTAGGGACTGTGTAAGGGACCTCAGAATCTGTGTAGGGACCTCAGTGTCTGTGTAGGGACCTCAGTGTCTGTGTAAGGACTGTGTAGGGACCTCAGAATCTGTGTAGGCACCTCAGTGTCTGTGTTGGGACCTCAGTGTCTGTGTAGGGACTGTGTAAGGGACCTCAGAATCTGTGTAGGGACCTCAGTGTCTGTGTATGTGTAGGGACCTCAGAATCTGTGTAGGGACCACAAGTATCTGTGTAGGGACCTCAGTGTCTGTGTAAGGACTGTGTAGGGACCTCAGAATCTGTGTAGGGACCTCAAGTATCTGTGTAGGGACCTCAGTGTCTGTGTAGGGACCTCAGTATCTGTGTAGGGACCTCAGTATCTGTGTAGGGACCTCAGTGTCTGTGTAGGGACTGTGTAGGGACCTCAGAATCTGTGTAGGGACCTCAAGTAGCTGTGTAGGGACCTCAGTGTCTGTGTAGGGACCTCAGTATCTGTGTAGGGACCTCAGTATCTGTGTAGGGACCTCAGTGTCTGTGCAGGGACCTCAGTATCTGTGTAGGGACCTCAGTGTCTGTGTAGGGACTGTGTAGGGACCTCAGAATCTGTGCAGGGACCTCAGTGTCTGTGTAGGGACCTCAGTGTCTCTGTAGGGACATCAGTATCTGTGCAGGGACCTCAGTGTCTGTGCAGGGACCTCAGTGTCTGTACAGGGACCTCGGTGTCTGTGTAGGGACCTCAGTGTCTGTGCAGGGACCTCAGAATCTGTGCAGGGACCTCAGTGTCTGTGTAGGGACCTCAGTATCTGTGCAGGGACCTCAGTGTCTGTGCAGGGACCTCAGTGTCTCTGTAGGGACCTCAGTGTCTCTGTAGGGACCTCAGTGTCTGTGCAGGGACCTCAGTGTCTGTGTAGGGACCTCAGTGTCTGTGTAGGGACCTCAGTGTCTGTGTAGGGACCTCCCTCTTCCACTCAGCACCATGTTGGCACACCATTTTGGAGAAACTAGTGACCACAGTCCGACTCTGCAGAAGAAGCCTGTAAGAAGCAGAATTGCACACGTATGTTCCTGAAAAACGTGGAAGTCATCAAGAGATTTTCCCTCAAGCTACTGCAGTTTGTATGTAGGAGTGTAGTTCCTGTCACCGGGACATCTGGAGGTCACACTGCTTCATAACCAATTGCCATGTACACACACTCACAGACACTCTCACAGACACACACTGACACACATTCACACCCACTGAGACACACACACACACAGTCATCTCTTGTTTTACTGCTGCAAGCATGCTGAGCTGAGAGCTTTGCTTGCTGTTTGATCTCTGTGTAATTACTGCGCTTCAGACCTGACTGGAGTCAGTCAAAACCACTGTGTTAACACAGCTCACACAGGCCTCAGCAGAGAAGAGAGAGAGAGAGAGAGAGAGAGAGAGAGAGAGAGAGGGGAGAGAGAGAGGGGGGGGAGAGAGAGAGAGAGAGGGAGAGAAAGAGAGAGAGAGACTGACATTATTTCACTAATGACTGTGGTATGTAACAGGATTGTTAACGATCTTTCAGGATGCTTCTGTCACTGCTGCAGGACACAGTGTGGCTTTTACGTATCTGACAACATCTGGTGTGACATCACCTGGTGTGACATTACCATGAGACATCTTCATGTAACATTATCATGTGTGTACGTGCAGGGTGCAGGAGTTCCAGGGAGTTTGTATGATCAAGCAATTCATCTTGAACGTGTGGCATTTCTGACTGTGTATCTGTTAACAGGTTTTGTCTCCCTATTCAAGTGTAATGCGGTTTTTGATGTCCACATGCAGTATTTCACATGTTGGTGTGTCTATGGACTACAGACACGGCCATGCTCAGCTCGTGTAAGCCATCTTCTAACTCGACAGGGTCTGATCCCAGGGTGACTGTTGCCTAGGTAATTCTGTGTGGCACACCAGCAGTGACGGTGACAAATGAGAAAGCACCTGTGTGTAATAAACGTGGCCCAGCTCAACACACACAACCATGTGAGCGTTAGCCGGGAAAGGTCTGCCAAAATAATATTCTCAACACAAGGAATTAGCATCTACTGAATATGCAAAATCGTAACTTGTTTTCAGCTGCATAAATTAATGTTTGAGCTTATGTAGTACTTGTATATAGGAGCCTATATTGCATAAACAGATGCAAAGGTATAAGGCATTATGATGCAAACAAATGAATGAACGAATGAATGAGCAAATGGACGAACAATGAACGAATGAATGAATGAATGAATGAATGAACGAATAAACGAATGAATGAGCGAAAAAACCTAATGAATGAACGCCAGCACTTCAGCTGAGGAAGCCCTGTGGAAATTTCCATCTCTGCCGTCTGCGTTCAGTGGTGGTCCTGAGGTGAGGAAGCAGGGCTGGCACGAAGCCCCGCCCCCCAGACCGCCCCCCGGACCGCCCACAGACGGGTCACCCACACGTCTGAACCGCACCTACAGCACAGGCCTGTGTCCTAAAGGAGGCAGTGTGTATAGGCACAAGGATGGTGTTTGGCACGTGACGTCTCACGTGCATGCTGCTTTTGCCCCGTGTTGCCGGTGCTTTGTCTGATGCTGTGAGGAAAGACAAACCCTTCAAGTCTTGGTCCCCTAAGCGTCACACACACTCATACGCCGACATATTTCCCCTTCAGCGCGGCGTGAATCCCATTCTGAGCAGAATGCGCTCCGATCCGATTTGAATGGCATCCTGTAATTGAAACGGTCAGTGATCAGATGTCAATGGCGCGCTTGAATACATTAGTCTGATAAGGGAAAGAAGAAAAGCCACATTTGAGCAGTTCCGCTGCCTCGTTAGCGTCTGCGTGTAAGCGCAGTGTGGGAGAGCGGACAGTTTCATCTGAGCCACGGCCGCGGGGCAAGTACGATCAAACGCTTTATTATCGTGTTCTACCTATCAGCATGTTCACCACCGAGGTGTGTCTCTCTCAGGTGTTACTGGACCTTAGAGGGGCCATGTTTGTTCAGCATTTTATGAAAGGCTGTTCTGTTCTGCTCTGAAGGAAATGACAGGGCAGAATTTTAACAGCAGACAGTAAAACCTGACACACAGTTTGCTGACTGTGTATGTGTGTGCATGTGTGCACATGTGTGTGCGTGTGTGTGTGCATGTGTGCACGTGTGTGTGTGTGTGTGTGTGTGTGTGTACATGTGTGTGTGTGTGTGTGTGTGTGTGTGTGTGTGTGTGTGTGTGTGTGTGTGTGTGTGTGTGTGTGTGTGTGTGTGTGTGTGTGTGTGTGTGTGTGTGTGTGCACATGTGTGTGTGTGTGTGTGTGTGTGTACAGGGCAGTTTTTACGTGCCTTCAGAGAACTGCCTGCAGAGAGCTCACACGTGGCACCGGACTCTCTGTCGCCTCCTGCTGGCTGCACACAAAGGACTGCGCTGCTATTACATGGCGCTGATGAATGACATCCCACAGCTGCAGCATGCAGAAATAGGTACACAACGCTCACACAACGCTCACACAACACTCACACAACACTCACACAACGCTCAGACAGCAACCCACAGTTACACTACATGCTGTTATCTTCAGATGAGACCATAAGAATATAGCTGTAGGTTGTAAAGATGGTTTATGTAAGCACGCACTGTAAGAAGTACTTAACCCTAACGTTTCATATAATAATGCTTATGCAGTGTAGACTTCCCACAGCATGTTACAACATGTTAACTGCAAACTGTAAACTGTTAACTGTAACACATTGCACCAGCACCATACTCTTATCTGTACATCTGTACGCTGTGTGTGTAAAGCTGAATCACACACAGCAAGTGCACTAACCTTGCTGAAACTCATTTGGAACTGAACCATGTCTTTCTTCCTACAGAGGACTTACCGATTGAGGAGACACTGAACAAGCTCTCCAGTGAAGTTCAGGTTCGGAGCCTCCTTCTCAAAGGCGCAGTCACAGCTAGCCAATCAGGCGTCGGCCCTCCAACGAGAGCAGCTGTCCAATAGCATACATGCAACACTACTAATACTGCAGCCCCTCACATGTAACACTACTAATACTGCAGCCCCTGACATGCAACACTACTAATACTGCAGCCCCTCACATGCAACACTACTAATACTGCAGCCCCTCAATGCAACACTACTAATACTGCAGCCCCTCACATGCAACACTACTAATACTGCAGCCCCTCACATGCAACACTACTAATACTGCAGCCCCTCACATGTAACACTACTAATACTGCAGCCCCTGACATGCAACACTACTAATACTGCAGCCCCTCACATGCAACACTACTAATACTGCAGCCCCTCAATGCAACACTACTAATACTGCAGCCCCTCACATGCAACACTACTAATACTGCAGCCCCTCACATGCAACACTACTAATACTGCAGCCCCTGACATGCAACACTACTAATACTGCAGCCCCTCACATGCAACACTACTAATACTGCAGCCCCTGACATGCAACACTACTAATACTGCAGCCCCTGACATGCAACACTACTAATACTGCAGCCCCTGACATGCAACACATCTGTCACTGAGGCAGAAAAGCACTCAGGGCTCCCGAGAGAACCAGCTGCTCTGTCAGCACTTCCTGACGGAGCCTGTAGGAAGCTTCACACTTAACCAGCCCCTGTTAGGACAGCTCTCACGTGGTCCCAGAATCTCTCCTGTTAGGACAGCTCACACGTCGACCCAGGATCTCTCCTGTTAGGACAGCTCTCACGTGGTCCCAGAATCTCTCCTGTTAGGACAGCTCTCACGTGGTCCCAGAATCTCTCCTGTTAGGACAGCTCACACGTCGACCCAGGATCTCTCCTGTTAGGACAGCTCTCACGTGGTCCCACGATCTATCCTGTTAGGACAGCTCTCACGTGGACCCAGGATCTCTTCTGTTAGGACAGCTCTCACGTGTACCCAGAATCTCTCCTGTTAGGACAGCTCTCACGTGTACCCAGAATCTCTCCTGTTAGGACAGCTCTCACGTGGACCCAGAATCTCTCCTGTTAGGACAGCTCACATGTGGTTCCAGGATCTCTCCTGTTAGGACAGCTCTCACATGGACCCAGGATCTCTCCTGTTAGGACAGCTCTCACGTGGTCCCAGAATCTCTCCTGTTAGGACAGCTCTCACGTGCTCTCTTTAGTCCTTCCTCATTGTCTCTGTATTCTTTCTTTCTTTTATCCCCCTATCTTTCTTTCTTTAACGTTTCTGTCTTTTATTGTTCTATCATTTTGTCTTCTCCTTTTCTTCGTCTTCTCACTCTCCCCTTTTACTCAATCCCTCACTCTTCCTCCTTCCCTCTCTCCCATTCCGTTTCACCTTGTCCAACGTCTTGGACTGTCCTCATCCCCTCGTGTCCGTTCCTGCGTCTCCAGCTGCTGAGTGGCCATGAGAAGGTGGTGGAGCAGATCTCCAGAGACCTGACCCAGCTGTGTGCCAAGCTGTCTGCTCTTTGGTCTGGCTTTGTGGAGGCCGTCGTCCCCAGCTCACACGTCTGCACCTACCTGGCCCAGGAGCACCACGACCTGAGGGTTGGGACGCCTCACTCCCACACACGCCTCACACCATGTTATCATATATCATATCATCATATTATGATTATGTAATATGCTCGCCATGCCACACGACAGATTGTCTGAAGCCTTTGGGCTGCTTCTAGCTTGACGGTTTGAGTATCAGCAGTGCCACGTGCTTCAGCGTAAGTGCTTGAAGGCGCTACGTAACCGTCGTAGTGTTACAGAGCTGATGAGGTTGTGGAAGGCGGCTCTGACGTTAGGCATCGGTTCTGACTACATTCAAAGTCAAGAACATAAATAATGTGTGTGCAGATGACATAGAGGAGAAATCGAATTTACTCACAGGTGTGTGACAGTGCTGAGTTCACCCTGCACTAGAGTTCACATATCACAGCAGATACAAATCTCTGCTAATGTTAAAATTGTGTTAAAATTGCACCACTAAACTGAATGTCTGAATATCAGCACTACTGCTTTATTGCTATTGGCATGCTTGCCATGGTTTCTGTCTGTGCTCTTAAGGTAATGAGGTTCCTGAACATGTATTTTAGGTCCCCTGTGAGCGAGTGTCTAATGGCTTACGTAATATGTCCACCCACAGGGAGACAATTGATATCCATTAGAAACTATAATAAAGGACACAAAAACTGACTCAGTGTTTAGGATTGTGTTTCATATTCTTGGACGATTCATTGGATGAAAATGTATAACATTTTTCTTTTAACTCCTTTTAAGATTATGGATAGAACGGAAGTCGAAGCCATGCTGTTGCTCTGGGAGGAAACAGCAGATCCTGGTGTGGTCAACACCAGTACAGCCGTAGTAAAGATTGAGAGTGAATATGATCTCTTCCACAGGTCAGGAGATTCTCTGAGGGCTACTTCTTCACTGAGCATCCCAAAGAGTCTTCACTCACCTTCCAAGAGGAGCTGTGAGCAACCTCATCCATCTCTCTATAGACTGTGATCTATCATTCTATAGCTAGACTGTGATCCATTGATCTATAGCTAGACTGTGATCCATTGATCTATAGCTAGACTGTGATCCATTGATCTATAGCTAGACTGTGATCCATTGATTTATAGCTAGACTGTGATCCATTGATTTATAGCTAGACTGTGATCTATTGATCTATAGCTAGACTGTGATCCATTGATCTATAGCTAGACTGTGATCCATTGATTTATAGCTAGACTGTGATCTATTGATCTATAGCTAGACTGTGATCCATTGATCTATAGCTAGACTGTGATCTATCACTCTATACTTAGGCTGTGATCATCTGTGTTAGTAGTTGTTACAGAGTTACCAGCTGACTCTGAACACTGAAGTTTTTTGCTCTCTTTCTCTCCCTCTCTCTCTCTCCCCCCCCCCCTCCCCTCTCTCTCTCCCTCTCCCCCCACTCCCACCCTCCCCCTCCCCCCCTCTCCAGTATCAGTAGGCACGCTCAGGTGGCTGTAGAGTTGAGGAGCTCAGATTACCTGAGCCGCATGCCTCCTCTACCCATCGAGTGCCTCGACATTGACGGTGATTGGAGCAGCTTGCCAATCATCTTCGAGGACAGATATGTGGACACGCCCTGTTTAGGTGAAAGTTCATCATCTTCATCAGCTTCTTCATCCCCCGGGCCTCAGTGTACATTCATGCTGGTATTCCCGGTTACTTCTGTGTCGTGGGGTTTTACTGTGCAAAACAATCAGACTCTGCACACATCACAGCAGGAACTGAGGTCTTATTCTATGACTTAAGGCTTTTCACATGGTTTAATATTAATGAAAGGCTTATGAGTGAAACTAGTCCAAGTAATTTAACAACAGATTTACAGTGTGTTCCATTAATGACAATAGAGTAATTTGCTGTCCCATTAACTTTAGTCTGATAAAACCCAATCAAAATATGTTTCTTCACTTTTCCCTGCTTTTCAGATTATAAATCACATGTGCCAACCCAGCCTGTCTCAACCAACATGCAATTAACAGGTCCTGATGAGACAGTGGACCATACCATTACACCAGCAGGGGGAAGTTCACAATGTCACTCACCAGCAATAACCTCAGAGAGTCCTCCTGGGGAGGACTACATGGACCTACCCACCTACATGGCTCTCATTGGGCAGGAAAGGGAGATAATCATAGACAGGGAGGGGAATGTGGCTGAATGTGTTGATGGTGCTGTTAGTATAGACGGTGCTGAAACTGAGCTTGAATCTGTAGACAAATCGGAGTGTAAGTCGAGGCCTGCATCTGAACAGGAACCTAGTGGCCCTCACAAGAGTGTAGAAAGAACAGAATCAGACTCGGAATTACAAACCAGGGAATCAGACCAAATTAACTTGACAGAACAAGTTAATTATCAACCATGTACCACAGACACTCAGGCGGTCACAGAAATGCAGACTGTGTGTGGAAGAACGGCAGTGCGTTCCCAAGGAGACAGCTGCCTTCCGGATCATTCCTCTAGCGCCAGTCTGAAGTATACTGATGCAAGAGCCAATGAATCCAACCCAGATAGGGGAGAACCAGTGCTGGTTGACCAATCAAACATCACAGAATTTCATGAAGACATTAATGCTGGTGGTGCAGAGATCTCTAATAAGGATCAGTGTGTTAGCCAATCAGAAACCCAAGTCAGTTCAAACATCTGTGCTGGAGAAGAAGCTGGTGCAGTACTGGATGACGTGTGCACTGAAGCAAAGGATGATGGGAGTGTGGATCTGGCTGTGACCACCTCAGCCATCTCACATACACCTCCAACTGACCAATCAGTCTCGCCGCCGCAAAGCGTCAGCATTGTGCAGCTGGACCGCCCACTTTCCGAGACTCCTCCCAGAGGTGTGGTTGTGGGCGGGTCCAAGGTAATGAAGCGCTCGTCCTCCCTGATATCTGACTCAGGCATCGAGAGCGAACCCAGCTCTGTGGCCTGGCCTTCGGACGGACGCGGCGGGGTCAGCGGAGGTCGCGACCCCTTACAGCAGCAGCAGGCGTGTCGGCGCTGTACGCCACACCGGAGCTCCCTGGAAGGCCTACAGACGGACAGTCGTGGCAGCCTGCCTAGTGTCACCCAGGCCTCCCTCACCTCCATCAGCTCCATCACCTCCATCAGCTCCCTACCCTACGAGGATGAGGAGGAAGAGCAGGAGAGGCAACTCAACACGCTCACCAAATCTGCCTCGGCACCACACATCAGCAGCCCCGATGACAACTCGGACGACCAGAGCCCAACCAATCAGCAGAGGTGGAACACTGAGGAGACCAGTGAGAGGAAGGTGGTTCCAGAAGCAGCCAATCACACGACACAGAATCTGGGAGATGACAGAGAGGCACAAGAAATTCCCAATCGGGAGGTGGCCGGTCAGGAGATGGTGTATGAGGAGACGTCCAATCCAGATGCAAATATAGAAGGTGATACTAGACTGATGAGTACTGTGACAGAAGTGTTACGTTTTCAAGAGTTTGCAACAAAAACGAGTGTTGGTGCGCTGTCAGGCCAGCATGATGGTGTGGAGCCCCCCGGGAAGAGCAGAACGCATGCAGAAGGCTTGAGCCTGCTTGGTGATGACACTGGACTGTGTGCCTGTGAAACCGAGTGCTGTGAACACAAGTGTCCTGTGGAGCTGAACACAGATCCTGTTAGCCGCAATTACGACGACATTAGCTTCCGTCACATCCTTTTGAGTGAGCTTGAGGATGGTGATCTGGGGAATGTCACAAACAAACCAACCAATGAAAATGAAAACAACCAGAACGTTGCCAGTCTAACTACCAATGGGAAGGATGGGTCCTGTGACCTCAGTGAGCTTTCAGCCAATGAGAAAGAGCAAAAGCAGCTAGAGGCACAGGGCAGATTGAATAAAGTGTCGAGTTCAGGCTTGGCATTTGTGAATAAGAAGGTGGTGGAGGTGGTGAATCTGTCTGTGTCTTGTGCTCCAACCTGCCTGCCTTTCTCCTCCATCCTCCGTGACTCACCCTCCATTAGTGGAATCGCTGCCCGGCAGGTGACCTCCCCCATTACCCATCAGCCCGTGGGCTCCTTCGGAATCGTGTCCTCTTCTTCCACTTTCCGGTGTGGTGAACAGGAAATCAGTGAGCGGATGTTGAAGTGAGTGAAGTAGGGGGGTAGGGGGGTGTTGAAGTAGGGGGGGCATGTGATGCTTGGATTGAAGTAACTATGTCAGTTGGGGTAATACTACGTTAATGCTACGTTAATGCTACATTAATGCTACATTAATGCTACGTTAATGCTACGTTAATACTACATTAATACTTCAAGTAGCAGAGTGTCGTTAACAAAGATAAAACAAGACCCCCTGTGGGTTTTATCCTGTTTTTGGGTAATGTAATTGTTTAACTAAAGCTTTACTACAGAGTTACCTGTCTCGCTACTCATCATATTTCTGTGAGAACTAGATGTCCTGTCGTTTGTTCATGACGTTTATTTTGTGCTAAAGTAACAGGCGTTACAGTTGAAGGGTTGGGCTTTGGTACATGAGGAAAGGCTTCTGAGAAACGGCTGTCATATTGTCCTTCTGTCTGCTAGTAAACTCAGAACTTGATCTTTAATGATGAAATGATTTTTAATATCTCAGAATATAAAACAAAGCTAACATTTCTCTTCCTCTCTCTTTTTCTCTCCCTCTCTGTCTTCCTTTTGCTTCCGCCCTTCTCCCCCTCTTCCTTTCTCACTTTTATTTTAGGTTTTTTGAAGCTAAGGAGGTTTTTCTGAGGGAGACACCATTTAGAGCCACTCTATACAGCGACCTTCCTCTCTTGGCATCTGATCACCCATATTTCCCTCCAGAAGAGGAAGAGGAGGAGTTCGAGGATGGGATCCACCTGGTAGTTTGTGTCCACGGTTTGGATGGCAAGTGTCTGTAAAGCATGTGAACCCTTCAAAGAAGGAAACATGTTCCGGAAGGTTCTTAGAGGCAGATTGATTTTATAGAGTGTGTGCGGCTTGTTTTCCGCCACACTGGAAAGTGTTTTTAATGGATAAAAAAAGCCTAGAAGGGCACGAAAACCTACATACATCCACACACACTCATACACACACACACACATATTCAAAGCATTACGGATGGTTGTAAGATGAGAAGATAAAACAGGTTCAGACCTGCTGATTCCAGGATTAGTGATAATCTCAGTCTGACACAGTAGTCCACAGAGTGCTACAGAATAAACGTTAACATGGATGGCATAATCCAGGGATTCCAGTAGAACACGAGCTCATTAGTCTAAGGACTTGACATGCCAGGTGGAGGGGTTTGGACCACATGCTCCGCCACTGTGCAGGGCCGGCTGAGTTGCACTGTAAATTCCATATTCTTGTGCTTTCCCAGACCCGCTGCTTCTTTTGTTATACACATACGCCCATATACGCACATGCGCACACACACACACACACACTAACATACAGTAACACACACAAACACATTTCCACCAGTCACAGGTGACCACGTGGGCAGGTGTTTTAAACTCGTCTGTGCGTAGGTGTGTGTGTAGGTACACAGTTGATAAACAAACATCTCTGTTATTGCTCAGTAAGCACTCGAGTGTCTCAGTTGTACTGCATCAGATATCCAATCAGACTACATCACCCATTACATCTGCATATTAGACGAATATGCTAATTTGAATAGAAGAGTCTACATGAATTGATTTCAGACGAAGAACTAAAATCAGAACAGCAGCAAACCAAAGTTCGTTCTCCCTGGTTGAGCAGCTCCAACGCGACTTTCATTCTTTACTACGTTTCTTCTGAGCTGTTGAGCTTGTCTTGTTATTATTGTGTACTAACCCGTGTGGGTGTTTGTGTGGATGTGCGTTCAGGTAACAGCGCAGACCTGCGCTTGGTGAAGACCTTCATTGAGCTCGGTCTGCCCAGGTCAAGACTCGACTTCCTCATGTCTGAACACAACCAGGTAACACAGCTCACGTGGGATCCTGTGGTGTTCAGCTTGCCTTGTTCTTTCATTCGTATGTACATTAGCATGGTGAGTTGTAAATGGCTCCATGACACCAGCCATGACTCACGTATACCCCCTCTCTCCACCCAACCCCCCCTCTCTTCCCCCAACCCTCCCTCCCCAACCCCCCCTCTCTTCCCCCAACCCTCCCTCCCCAACCCCCCACTCTCTTCCCCCAACCCTCCCTCTCCCCTCGCCCAACCCCCCAACCCCCCACTCTCTTCCCCCAACCCTCCCTCTCTCGCCCAACCCCCCACTCTCTTCCCCCAACCCCCCTCCCCAACCCCCCATCTCCCCCCACCCCCCCCTCTCTCCCCCAACCCCCCCTCTCTCCACCCAACCCCCCCTCCCCAACCCCCCCTCTCTCCACCCACCCTCCCTCTCTCCCCCAACCCCCTCTCCCCAACCCCTCTCTCCCCAACCGCCCCCTCCCCAACCCCCCCTCTCTCCCCAACCCCCCCTCTCTCCACCCAACCCCCCTCTCTCCCCCAACAATCCCTCTCTTCCCCCAATCCCCCCGCCACCCCAGACAGACACGTTCGCAGATTTTGACACCATGACAGATCGCCTGCTGGACGAGATCATTCAGCACATTCAGCTCTACAACCTCACCGTGGGCAGAATCAGGTTTTAACACACACCTGCACTAAACACACCTGCACTAAACACACCCGCACTAAACACACCCGCACTAACCACACCTGCACTAACCACACCCGCACTAAACACACCCGCACTAACCACACCCGCACTAACCACACCTGCACTAACCACACCTGCACTAAACACACCTGCACTAAACACACCCGCACTAAACCACACCTGCACTAAACACACCTGCACTAAACACACCTGCACTAAACACACCTGCACTAAACACACCCGCACTAACCACACCTGCACTAAACACACCCGCACTAAACACACCTGCACTAAACCACACCCGCACTAAACACACCTGCACTAAACACACCCGCACTAACCACACCTGCACTAAACACACCTGCACTAAACACACCCACACTAAACCACACCCGCACTAAACACACCCGCACTAACCACACCTGCACTAAACACACCCGCACTAAACCACACCTGCACTAGCACTAAACACCCCACTAAACACACCCGCACTAAACACACCCGCACTAAACACACCCGCACTAAACACACCCGCACTAAACACACCCGCACTAAACACACCCGCACTAAACACACCCGCACTAACCACACCTGCACTAACCACACCCGCACTAAACACACCCGCACTAAACACACCTGCACTAAACCACACCCGCACTAAACACACCTGCACTAAACACACCTGCACTAACCACACCTGCACTAAACACACCCGCACTAAACACACCTGCACTAAACACACCCGCACTAAACACACCCACACTAAACCACACCCGCACTAAACACACCCGCACTAAACACACCTGCACTAAACACACCCGCACTAACCACACCTGCACTAAACACACCCGCACTAAACACACCCGCACTAAACCACACCCGCACTAAACACACCCGCACTAACCACACCTGCACTAAACACACCCGCACTAAACACACCCGCACTAAACACACCCGCACTAAACACACCCGCACTAAACACACCCGCACTAAACACACCTGCACTAAACACACCCGCACTAACCACACCTGCACTAAACACACCTGCACTAACCACACCCGCACTAACCACACCCGCACTAAACACACCCGCACTAAACACACCTGCACTAACCACACCTGCACTAAACACACCTGCACTAACCACACCCACACTAACCACACTGTGTATGAGAGTTCAGCATGTGAATAAGAAGTGATGGCTAGTTGGGGCACAGTGTTGTGGCGTTACAGACCCTCATGCCCTGGAGGTAAAAGCCTGAAATCTGGCAAATTTCACATTCCTGTAGTGGCTGGAGTGAGAAGAGGCTGTTCTGGGGGTGGGCTGGGTCCCAGATGGTGGTAAGGGCCCTTCTCATGCCCCCCACGCAGGACATGTCCTCCAGTAGGGTTAGTGGCGTCCCTGAGGCTGCACTGCTGAAGATATGGGCAGACATCAGCAGGACAGCTACCAAACCAGCGGGTGGCGGTGAGATGCTCCCAGTGGAGCAGGTGTGCTGTGACACCAGATGAGGTGTAGGGGTAGTCCTAATGTAGCATCTGTGTTGGTGTATGGATGATTTTGTATATTCTTGATATGGCCACAAGATGGCAGTGTTGTACAACAGCACAGCACTAAGATGGGACTCAAAATGCATGAATACAGGGGGCATTACGTCAGCTGCCATTGCGTTGCACAGGTATTATTTTGCTATGATTCTGGGAGAGGAAAAGTCCATGTCTGTTACACACCATTATTTGAGGAAACATCATAAACTAGTCATGCATTTTGCTCCGTAAACACATCACAATTAGTTCTGGAGCTCAGACACGAGTCCAAACACAGTCACATGCGGCCGTGACCACAAGCGTAACACCGGCTGGACGCCCCGCCCAGCACACGCGTCTGTAGGAGCTGAGATGCAGCTGTGAGAGGGACTCACACGCACTGGTGCCTTCCAGCTTCGTGGGTCATTCCCTGGGCAACATCATCATCCGCTCGGTGCTGACGAGGCCGCGTTTCCGCTGCTACCTGGGGAGACTGCAGACCTTCCTGTCCCTGTCTGGACCGCACCTGGGAATGCTGTTCAACAACAGTACGCTGGTCAGCACAGGTATGGCGCACCCCTTAGGGTCGGACTGGGGTCGTTACGCACTGGAGAAGGAGCTCCAGTGTTCAGTACTCACTAGATTAGGATCTCTAGTGTTTAGATTAGATTAGGTCTAGTCCTGTTTACACTATTAAATCCAAATAGACAACATGCATGTAAAATGCACCCAAGATGAATGAAGTCTGACCGCTCAAACCATATATACACACACACACACACAGACACACACACACACACACACACACACATTGTGTGTTTTTATGTGTGTGTGTCTATGTGTCTGTGTGTGTTCTACAGGTTTGTGGCTGATGCAGAAGTTGAAGAAGTCAGGCTCCTTACTGCAGCTCACCTTCAGAGACCATCACGACCCTCGCCAGACCTTCCTCTATACTCTCAGCCGTAAACCAGGTAAACACACACACACACTTTCTGTTGTCTGACATTCCTCCTATATACACTTAACAAGTACACACAAACACAACCTCAAAAGAAACCGTTCACAGATACTACAGACAGCCTCACAATACACACAAACACACTCAAACCAAACCGCTCGCTGTCAAGACACTACAGACATGTTCATGTTGCAGGTCTGCAGTACTTTAAGAGCGTGGTGCTGTTCTGCAGGTCTGCAGTACTTTAAGAGCGTGGTGCTGTTCTGCAGGTCTGCAGTACTTTATGAGCGTGGTGCTGTTCTGCAGGTCTGCGTGGTGCTGTAGGTCTTTAAGAGCGTGGTGCTGTGGTCTGTACTTTATGAGCGTGGTGCTGTTCTGCAGGTCTGCAGGTAGTTTTTAAGAGCGTGGTCTGCAGTTTGTTCTGCAGGTCTGCAGTACTTTAAGAGCGTGGTGCTGTTCTGCAGGTCTGCAGTACTTTATGAGCGTGGTGCTGTTCTGCAGGTCTGCAGTACTTTAAGAGCGTGGTGCTGTTCTGCAGGTCTGCAGTACTTTAAGAGCGTGGTGCTGGTGGCCTCCCCTCAGGACCGCTATGTCCCCTTTCACTCTGCGCGGATCGAGATGTGTCGAACGGCCCTGAAGGACCGAACGACAGGTCAGTGAAGCTGTTCTCAGCCCTCACCCAGCCAGGAGGGGGCGCCCCGTAGACCTCGCCTCCGCTAGACTGCCCGACGTCTGGCGAGACAACTCAAAGGGCCGGAGGAGATTGTTAATGCATTATTAACTTCTAATCTGGCGAATGTTACGAATGAAATATGTCTGGAATACGTGGGGGGGGCTTGTCAGAGATAAAATGCTAAAGAGAGAGAATGAAATAGATGAGAGAGAGTAAGAGAGAGAGATACAGAGAGAGAGAGAGAGACAGAGTGAGAGACAGAGTGAGAGACAGAGAGAGAGATACAGAGAGAGAGATACAGAGAGAGACAGAGACAGAGTGAGAGACAGAGAGAGAGACAGAGTGAGAGACAGAGAGATATAGAGAGAGAGACAGAGTGAGAGACAGAGAGAGAGACAGAGAGAGAGAGAGAGACAGAGAGGGAGAGAGACAGAGAGAGAGAGAGACAGAGAGGGAGACAGAGAGATTGTGCAGTGATCAGAGTTGAAGGTTTTTTTGTGCGTTGTGTTTGTGCCTTTGGGGTGGTTATGTTGCCTTTGACAGCTTTTCTTCACAGTAGCTTAAAGAGCAGAAGAAAGAATTTAGTCACAGTGTGTCAGTGTATCAGAGCTGAAGAGATGTTTTAAAAGCTGTCGGCACACATACACACACACACACACACACACACACACACAGGGTGAAAGATAAAGAATGGTAAGGAAATCACCTCTAAGGAAGAAGTAAATGGTAGAAAATCAGGTCTCTCATTAGTGTGTTTGTGTGTGAGCGTGTTTACATCTCTGACACGGGCTGTGGTGTTCTATTCTACTGGCGTATTCGTCCAGGTGAAACGGTCTGTGTGTCTTGCTGCAGGTCCCGTGTACACAGAGATGATAAACAACCTGCTGCAGCCATTGCTGAGCGCACCGAACTGCCGTCTGATCCGGCAGAACGTGTTCCATGCTCTCCCGAACACGGCCAACGCCCTGATCGGCCGGGCCGCACACATCGCCGTGCTCGACTCCGAGCTCTTCCTGGAAAAGTTCCTCCTCGTGGCGGGCCTGGACTACTTCAAATAGCCACCGCAGGAAGCCACAAAGAACACTTCCACGTCACAGAGAGCAGCAGGTTGCAAATGGCCAATCGGATCTCACCTTCAGCCCTCAGATTAAAAGCAAGAGGTCGCAATTTAGTGGCTGGGGAGCAGCAGTCAGCCTGTTCAACGAGCCAATGAAATGAAGCGTAACATGATACATCAGGGCTCGTCTCCATGGCCACGGACCACACCACAAAAGTTATACTGACTGTCAACCACTTAAACGCAGCTAATAAGCTCAAGTGTTGGCAGTCACAGAATGTGTTGGTCCATAAGTCATAATATATACATATATGTGTATATATGTATGTATAGTAGCTACATAGTGAATCGTATATATAGAGATGAATATCATATCAGGAGGCTCAAAGTAGCCTTATATGACATAACTGAGTTATGAGAACAAGCTTAAAGGATGTTTTAAACTGGTGTTGTTTGAATTCCATATCAAATGTCTAATGTAAACAGGTAGATATGTCAAACCATCAAATCGTATTTAAGATTCAGAGCATCTCCCCATTGTTGTTGAGGTAATGGAACTCACCATTTGAAGGCTTGGGGGGGGGGGGGTTGTGCCATGTTTTATCACACTTCTCCACCTGATTCTGTTCATTTTGGTTCCTGCCTTTGCTTAGGACCACCGTTATTACTTCATGTGTTTCTACATGCGAATTAATAAATATTTTTGTAATTTTTTTTAAACTGTCTCTCATAGCAACTACAGTGAGTTAGGACTCTGATCAGACAGGAAGCTGAAGTGTGGGTTTGTAGTGCTTTGAGTTCTGTTAACACGCCTCTATCTGTTGGATATATATGGATCTCACGTCCATGCAGAAAGCAGACATTTTGTCAGAAAGCGTTGAAAATATATTACCAAAATAAGGCATGTATTTATTAGCACTGTCTTTTGTCATTTGTTAGCATATCATCTTGTCAGTTTTAGAACCATAGCTGTTGACAGAATCTGAGTGGCCATCGTCATGATTACTGACATTGTTTTCCATACCAGCTTGCTATTTTACCCCCTGTGATGTGTCAGGTATGTGTTTATGTCCATGTGTGTGTTCATGTGTGTGTTCGTTTCGTTTGCTGTACACCAGAATGTATTGGGGCTCAGGGTCCTCGGGTGTGTGTTGTGCCAGGGGAGCGAACCATCACCTTGGAGTCACTGACTGGGTAGAATGACAGAATATGGGAAATGTAACCCTACTGAAGTCAGTCAGCAATGCAAAGGGTCTGTTTTCTGGTAGTGCGACTGTAATACTGAAATACTGTTCAGACAAAATTGATAAACACATTCACATTCTAATTTTTGACATTCTGTTAAGCTAACTATACATTCTAAACACCTCTGCCTGTTCTGGCTAAAGGATGAGCAGTGACTGAACTTCATGTCCCATAATTCTTTGGGGCCCTACTTCTGTGGTATGAAGCTATGGGTTGGATCCTCTAGTCATTCTGACTCTGTAGTTGTCATGGCATTGCAGATGCAGAGGTTGTGCATGCGTGTTACACTCATGTAGAGCGATGCTGACATGTTTGAAACACAATGAGCAATTATAAAATCACACCGGCTGAACTCATGGGGGTCGTAAGAGGTACACAGAATGTCAGAATGGCTTGATCACAAGGAATTGTGTCTTCTGCACTTAATTCACCTGGTAGAAGGTCTGGCAGGAGGTCTGAAAGATGTTCTGGTAGAAGGTCTGGTAGAAGATCTGGCTTTACTGCAGTAAGAAAACATGGAGAAGATCTTACTTTCTTTGGGATGGACTAAATCCTCACACCCTTCAGCCGAGGGATTCTGGTGCAGTCAATCTAGTGCAGAGACAATGATGTCCCCCAGCGCAGAGACAATGATGTCCCCCAGCGCAGAGACCACTTATGTCCCCCAGCGCAGAGACCACTGATGTCCCCCAGCACAGAGACCACTGATGTCCCCCAGCGCAGAGACCACTGATGTCCCCCAGTGCAGAGGCCACTTTACCACAACTCTCTATCTGGTAAACAATCTAGCTGCACCTCGAGCTGACAGCAGTCAAACACTTACAGTAGCACAGTCCCGAGAGACTGTGCTGATGGGGGGTGATAATGCTGCAGGCCTGACCCCTCCCCTCTCTTCCCCTGCTCTCCTCTCCTCTCCTCTCCTCCTTCCCATCTCCCTGTCTGCCCTTGTCCTGAGTGTCCGTTTCGGCTGTCACTGCGAGAACCAGCTCTTTTGTCCCACTTGATCCTCTTTGTGCTTCTGTGTTTGCACTGACTGACACTGATTGGCTGGCAAACAGGGCGCCACGGTGACTGAACCCTCCTCCTTAGAACATCGATGACCGGAAGACGTCACATGACTGCTGTGTCAGCGCTCAGAGCTCAGAGAGATGCTCCTCGAAATGCTTTAATTCCCAAAATGCATAGCTGGTGGTTAAGCACGTGTGTGTGTTGGTTGCTAATAGGTGCTGATGGCTACAGTTTCCCCCGGCTGGGCATCTCAATGAGCTGAGAAGGTCTCTGTCTTTTCTCTCTTAGCGAGGATGAAGTCAGTGTGTCCATATCCCATAACACACTGTCCTTTAATTAGAAACAACAGATAAAACAACAGATAAAAGCAGAAATCACAAATCACAGCATTCAAGATGCCAAACACGTTCTAGAGACAGACCTGGTTAATAGCTTGAGTATAAATGTGCAGGTGACGACCGTAATGGAGCGTTGGGGGTGTAAGGGGGATGTTTCTGATCTTTGAGCTTCACATCACTGTTTACTGTTGTCTGATACCAAAGGCGACTGATTTGAGCTTTTCTGGTGTCAGACACCATATATCAGACACCATCAAATGTCTAATCACCACAACCACCATGTCTAATGCTCAAACCTCTCAAATTACCACCAGGTGTGATTAGTCAGATTTATCCCTCTGTGTATCGTTTGCACATATCTGTGTTGTGTGTGTGTATGTGTGTGTATTTGTATCCTCTGAGGGGCAGCTATGTTTCATGCTAACGATGCACTGCTAGTCTTGCAACTTAAACCGTCCTTCATTCGAAAGCCGAATTTTCCTCACAGTCACCCCGTGTTGTCGTCACAGTGTGGAATGTAGAGATGATTTGAACAATGTATTCACTGTGAGAATGTGTATGATCTCTCTGATCTACTGTGCTACAGATACTATTCTACCAGATCATCCGTGCCAATGATAGTCTAATATTTTTCTATGTTTGCTCAATGTGTTTCTTGTAGCTTTTGCCCAAATGTACAAATATAAATATCATATGAATTCAACTATATAGAAACATGTATTACAATATATAAATATGATTAGATGACAAAATAAATATTCTTCTTCTTTTAATGTGTGGAGTCTTGGTGTTTCAGCAATCAGTTATCTAGTGACTTTTACCTTGAATTCCTTGTCTTTGCTTTTTATTTGGTCTGTCTGTAGCTGGTCTTCTCTCAGGACACCATCTCCAGTTGCGCCAATCTGATCGCTTGGTTCGGTTTCGAGGATAATGACACCTAGAGGTAATAATACCAGGGCACAGAATCAGAGCAGAAGGATGAATTAGATGAATGACCTGCGAACCGTCACCACGGAAAAACACTTTCCAAAAACTGTGCTATGCGTTCTGCTCCAAAAGGTCTTCATAGTCTGACGTCGCCGTGGCACCAACAGATTGACAGCATGCAGGGCCAACGGCAGCAAAGCAGGCCCGAGACATTGCAGAGTCTCCGCCCTGCTCACAGAGGTCGTGATGTGTACCACAGAGCAATGACACCCAGGACACCCGAACAGCCAGCAGTCACATTGCTGTCATAGTCTAGTTACGATCACTCTCATTAATCACTCTCTTTACAAGATCAGAATTATGTTATTTTAAAATGAAATCTTAAGACATTTATGATCAGAAAAGCTCTAGAGGTCTACACTTGCAATAACGATCCCAGAACTGCAGACCAAATCGATTATGCAACCTTTGTTATGAGTAAACGTAACATGCTGAGCAAGGCCCAGACAGGAAATGACCTCACAGAAATGTGCCGCACAGTCCCGCGTGGGGTCGTCCGCACGTATGAATCACCAATCAGCGGCTGGGCTGCGTGGACCGGGCTTAAGAGAGAAGGACCGCAGGTCCAGACACGGGCACAGCTCATCCCGGCCAGAGCTGACGACCCGGCCCATCAGCTCGATACCAGACCCACCTGGGTACACGTCAGTGCTGTGAGAAGCTGATGTTCCCCTGGTCTGCAGCATCTATATTTACTCTTTCTCCTGACTGCACCAGACACTTCTCACCTCTGAACTGAATCTGTGCTTGGAAACATTCAGTTGTTTTGACAGGTCTGCAAGCTGGTTTCCTTCATATTATTCTTTTGGTTGCCAGGACTACAGTAACTTCTAACAATCATATTATTCTTTTGGTTGCCAGGACTACAGTAACTTCTAACAATCATATTATTCTTTTGGTTGCCAGGACTACAGTAACTTCTAACAATCACATTATTCTTTTAGTTGCCAGGACAACACTAACTTCTAACAATCATATTACTCTTCACTATTCCTGGCTGTTTTCAAAAGATCATGCCTCAGCGTATCACCTATGACAATCACTGTCTGACTTACTCAAAACCAGTTTGGCAAAACCAGTTTATGGCCTTTATAATTTATCTTTTTACAAATGTTTTATCAATTTTTCAAAATGTAAGAGTGAAATTAAGAAGGTTGTCTGTGGTTGGGTTTCACTCTTAACCTCACCACTTCCTCAAAGAGGATGAAGTGTGTCTTAAGCAGCCCTGAGCCTCAGAGAGCTTACTTGCTTGGCTAAAAGCATCGCTGTTTCTGACCCCTTCTCCTGTACCTTGTTTAACAACCGCATTTCTCTTGTGATGTCATGTAGATTCATTTCCACACCAAGACGTTCTGTGTCTTGTAACCATATAGTCCTAAAAATAATCACTTATCTTTGAAATATACAGGATTTCCTACATAACACAGGTAACACCTTATTGTCCTAACTGTGGTCCTGTTTCTTAGGCCAAACAAAGAGAAAACCTTTTCATCTGAACTGCGACACTTGTGAGTGCCTTTCACAAAACAGATTCACTGGATCAGACGTAGGTCAGTCTGTATTGACTTCAATCGTTTTACATTAGTGAAGAAGCACTTTCGTACCATGATAGGTAGGTTAAACGTAGCCTGTTTGAGCTCCACACTGCACTTATCTTAACTCACTCATCAGTATAACTGGCTTCAAACCGGTTGCAAACTTTGTTGCAATTTTAAACCATTAGATATAAATGCACCTCCATGCAAGTCCTTTTCGTTAGGCCATAGTGGATATGAAAAATTCTTCTGATATGTTATAATAAAAATTTAACTTTTTCTCTTTCAGTCTAACCACTCTTCCACTCTCATCAGACTAACCACTCATCAGTGAGACTAACCACTCATCAGTGAGACTAACCACTCTTCAGTGAGACTAACCTCTCATCAGTGAGACTAACCACTCTTCAGTGAGACTAACCACTCATCAGTGAGACTAATCACTCATCAGTGAGACTAACCACTCATCAGTGAGACTAACCATTCATCAGTGAGACTAACCACTCATCAGTGAGACTAACCACTCATCATTGTTCAAGGAGCATGAGGCATAATTTTCACACCACAGAGTCCAGACCTTGGAGAAATATTAATGCAACTCTGGACAGAAACAAATGTGACATGGCAGAAGCTTGTGGAAACGATGACACAGTGAATGTGTGTCGTAATCAAAGCTAAAGGCGACCCAGCGAAACAATCGAGCGCATGACCCGTTTTTGACCAATGCTATCCAGCTTGTACCGTCAGTGAGCAGTCCGTGATGTCAGGTCACATGACTACGCATTTCCACCACACGTGTTCAATTCGCGCATCATTTTCTGTGTCAGCGTCTTCGCCATGCAATATATGGACAGTGTACTTTCCTCAGCAAATGGCTTCTGGTTACTGAGCCAGGGATAATGAATTCAAGTCCAGGCAAATCGATATAAGGGGCTGCGCTCTTTAATGCAAATGCACATGCCCTCTAAGCCAAATATTTATTGTTTTTTAAATGAGACTCAAGAAGGAAATGAGACAAAAAGCTCCTTCCCACGGTGCAGTCTTAGGGTCCTGCAGGCAGATTACAGGCCTCCAGCCTCACGCTGATCCTACAAAAGCACTTCCTTCCCTGCTCTTATCACCAGAAGCACCAGCGCACACTTAAAGCAAACAAAGCCTTTTCCATTTCCAGTCATTTCTCTTTTTTACCCTGTGAAATCCCTGACCGCTCCGAGTGGATTTACCGCTGGAAGAGACCAGAGCGCGATTCCACTGAAGCTCTGGCGCATTGTTTATTTATTTCACCTCAGCGCTCTTGACAAAGAAGGGAAGATGAGTTTTGTCATTAGATCCATCACACTGCCTGACTGAAGATGTATTAATTCCTTTGTTTGCGGAGGGAGGCTCGCAAATTCAGGCTCCCTTGATGCTGACTCCAGGACGACGCAGTCAATAGGCAGAGTTCCAACGGGAGTAATTAGCTGCTCATAAACTGCTCATAAATCCGCCTGCACGGACAGCAATAGAATCTCTCTCGGGCCCATTATCCAATCCAGTGCCGATGGCGCAGAGATAACCGCGGCGAAGTAGATCGACGACTCGTGTGGAGTATTAAACGTGTCACCCATTTTTTTTGTGCAGAAGAAAACGAGCACTTGTCCACGTATTTCAGGACGGGCCGGGCAGCGTGCCTGGGTTTGTAATTAGATTACATTATACTGTTAACATTTGCTTCAGTGCCGAGACGTACAGTCTACAAAATACACTACCACACATCCCTACTAGACACAGCAAAGTTTTTAATTCAGTTGCATGAATTAAAGGGGTGTAATTAATCTATATTCTGCTAACGCTGAGCAAACTGAACCAAGACGGGTAAAGAGGGTGTGTGCGTTTTGAATATAAGTCAGTCGCTTTCTTCTCGCCTGAACAGTGTAGTGTTCTCGGCTCATCTGTAGTGTAGTAAAAAGGTAATTGGGTTGGTTCTACTTAGACAATTCCGTCAGATGCGAGCACCCATGTGGACCTCTTGACAACTGTACCTGTCAAAATTAGCTCTGCCAAATCTTAACTGCTTTTCTCGTGTGTATTTTTTCTTACAAACTTAATATAAAAAAATATCACATTACCATTGAGACTGGCTAAACACACATACATTTGTAGAGAAGAGAATGAGGCAGAATGCTGAGAGCAGCAAACATTTTTTTGGGGCAAATCGGTAATTGAAATCTGCAAAATAGTCCATGGTCATGTATCCGGGATACAGAGACGTATCCAGGGAACATAACAAAAGCATAACAACAGCAAGGACCAAGAAACCCAAAACAGCTATATACGGAGAAAACAAAAGACGAGACAAGGACAGAGACAGAAGCACGACGACGACGAAAACAAAACGACATGGCTCCACAGGAATGCTGGCGCCAAAGGGCAGGAAACTGTGACAGAACGATCACGCTACTATACCTAGAGCCTCAGGGACAAGAGGCAGGATCTCATAGGTCAAACAAAAACAAGAGTGTCTGACCTTTGTGTTCCCACGAGGGAATCATTTAGGCAGCGTCTCCAACGTTGGCCAACTTATCGCTATCTAGCTACCTAAAATGAGGAATAAATGTGCATTTTCAACCAAAACCAAGTAAATAAACAAATATCGCCCTGTTAGACTATGTGACAATGTAGTTTGGGTAAGGCAGTTTTTAAATTAGGATTGCACAAGTGACATGTTGCAGAAAATAACTGGACAATTAACACAGCAACCTAATAACACATATTATTATTAATCATGGTGCTCTGGTGTCAAGACTACTGCCTCACTAGCGATCCAGTTGTGTTATAGATCAGCAGTACCCATACCTTATTTAGGGGGGCCCTGTCACTGGCCTCTCTCTGGGCTGTAAGTGAAAACTCGTATGAGTTGCTTAATCTTTAATGGGGTTTCTTGAGTCCTGTGATACATGGGTCTGTAGGAGAGCCTCCCAAGATTAAAGATTAAAGTTCACTGAAGAAGCCTCCATTCAAATAGGTACTCATCATGTTAAATATTGCATTAGTTTATTAACTATTAATTAACTATTAATGTAAACTCCTGCACTCAGAACTGCTAATTATGCAACTCATAAGGAGCCCTATATAGCACTGGCGGAGGGACAGTACATACACATATGACCACACCCCTACTCTATAATAAGGGGAAAACCCTCACCGAGCCACTATTATATTGTATACACACTAATATGCAAATACACACAGCAACATGGCAGGTACAAATGATAAACATGGACTGGCATGGAAAAAATTGGGATTGTTCACTATGTCTCCTTCAATAGTAAAAACCATTAAATGTCATTTTGTCTAATTAATCCATGACATTCTCCTACTTTGACAAGCTTTACCCAGCAAACCATCTTGAGCGTTCATGTCTCGGGCACAAAGTGGCGATAATGAGGCAGCGTCCTGGATTCTGTGGAGGTCTGTGTGTAGCATCCAGCAGGAAGATGCCGGGTTAATTTGCTCACATGATCCATAAAAAAGGATGGGACATAGTTGGTTATAGGAACAGACAGAACAAAATCTGCCTAGTGCAAGATTCTCCACCTGCAGATCAGCAGTGTCTGGGCTAGAGTAGTTCATAGACTTCCTCAGATTCAGAGATTCAGGGCCAGGCGGTAATGGGTTTGGTAAGAAGAGCCAAACCCATTTATATATATCCTTCCATTTATATATATAGTGAGAACAGAGACTGTGTCAACACGGAGTATAGTCCGCTTATTTGACACTCTAATTACTCTACTCAATCCTCTGAAGCTGATTCCTCAACTCCAGCCAATAGTATCAAAGGAAACATCACAATAGGAACAGCTCCCAGATCAGCTGACAATAGGAACAGCTCCCAGGTCAGCTCACAATAGGAACAGCTCCCAGATCAGCTCACAATAGGAACAGGTCCCAGATCAGCTCACAATAAGAACAGCTCCCAGATCAGCTGACAATAGGAACAGCTCCCAGATCAGCTCACACCAGCTGAGCCTGCGACTCTGGCCCTGCGGTTGGAGCAGGTGGAGGAGGTGGAGACCGTTTGATGGCCTTGGTCCTCACACACAGGCCCAGGGTGGATGCTCACCGCTGCACTTCACAGCGATGTCACGCCTTCATCGCCAGCTCACACACGAGGATGTGCCCGGGTCGCCTACAAGGAGATAAATGATGCATCTGTTTCTTTATAATCACACCTGGTAGCGCGACTCCAAAGGGAAGCATGTGTCTACTCATTTGCAGCAGTCAATAGAAAACTGCACATCCTGCTACGAGATGGAAATTTCAGATTGATTATACAAGCAAAACACTAGTCAGCATATGCTGAGGTAAAGTATACGTAATGATATGTGCTGTGTAACAGAAAGCTGGTTAGCACGTGTTAGGGCTGGATTTATGTTATTGATTCTATAGCACACTGGCCATCATTCGGTAGAGTTAGATAAACACATATGTTTATGGAAAGAGCTTGTAGAAAGATGTGTGTGATTTAGTGCAGATAAAAGCGCATACGATGAAACGCGAGTATTTCACATCACCGATTCGGACATTTCACATACATACAGTTAAACCATTTATCCTGTTATAACCTGACATGGACATTGTACTGCCCCGAAGGGCTTAGTTCAAGCCTTAATCCAACACACACTGCATTACGATGAAATGGAAGTTTCCAGGAGCTACAGCTCATCCATGAAGCATCGGACCACAGGAACCCTGTGAGCAGGACGTGTGCTGAAGCGTGTAGCACAAACACCACCTGCCCACTGTAGCTCCACCCTCTACAGAGTCCCTCAGCGCCTCTGGGAGCAACAGCAGCTTCAGAACAGCGGCGGGAGCTTCTCACCGCTGGTGGAGCAGCCGCACGCCACCCCGAGATCACGTGCACAGCGCTGAGTGCACTCTGGGACGGCGCAAACGTGTGCTCTGATGAATCACGGCTCATTTTCTGATATTGGTGAACCTGGATTTGTTATAAAAGTGTTAGCATAAATGCTCTTTTGACTGAATGGTCCCAAATTCCCACAGACACACTCATAAATCTTGCGCAAAGCCTTCCTAGAAGAATGGAAGCGGTTACATCTGCAGAGGTGGAACAGGGGAGGCTTAATTAATGGCCATGCTGTTGGAGTGGCATGTCTAGCAAGCTCATATATACCCTTTATGTATTTCCATTTATTTGGAAAGCACTTTGAATTGCATGGAGTGTATGAAACGTGCCCTGTAATCAGAGCTGATATGCCTCCTTTCATTCAGACCTCAACCACGTCAGATGAAGGTGTGGGTTCAAATACCTACATTATAAATGATAACCTTTCAAAGACCATTAGTATTATTACATTTTCCTACTCTTTACACACTTTTTTAAATTTGCAAATAATAACTGAGGGTCTAGCTAGGTAAAAACGAGATCTCTACTAGTTGTTGAGTACATGGTCCACCACCAGATGGCGCCAATCCCTCCTATATGGGGCGTGTCGGAGTTTCAAGCCCCCCCCCCCAGGCCGAACCAAGGTAAATGTGTCCGTGCTGCCCCTAAAACAGACAAGCAACACACTGCTGTTGATCGTTAACAAATACAAGCACAAGGCAAAACGTTCATGAGCTTTTCTGAGCGTCGGATGACAGAAAACGTAAATCAGCAATAGGTCACCTCTGTGTTTCAGCGCACTCAAACTTGTGCGTGCGAGTGTGTGTTTTAGCGGAAAGGCCAGGTCCATGTCTCTCGTTTGGTTTTGTAACCCATGCGGTGGAGCAGGTGGAGGCTGGCGTGATGCACGGTGATGCGGCTCAGAAAGCTACGCCTCCTTTGCGGCCTCCCGCCGAACCAGCGGGGTCTCCACCCCCCGGCAGGGAGACGAGGAGCAGCCGTGAGGCCTACAGCTCCGAGGTGGAGCCCAGCGACATGACTGACGTTGGTGCTGGAGCAGACCTGCTCCACCCACCCCTCCTCCACCCTGACCAATCAGGAAGCAGCATTCAGAATCATTCCACATTCTACAGTATATGATCTAACGGGCAATAATGGACCCAGGTACAGCAATATCAAAATATTGTGTACATTAATATTGAATTACAAGTTCACAGAGACTTTATAAATTATGTATGATGGGGTGTCCATGGCAGTTATGGGCATATTTTAGCAGCTGGGCGGTGTATCCTGTCTGCGCTTTAACCCTTAGTTTTACCCTTAGGTTTATCGGACACCTCTTCCCTCCTCTCCACTCATACTTGACAGGCCATTGGACAGGAGAGACCAATGAGAAGGAGGTAAGATGGTAACTGAGTGTGCGGCTCCAGGTGCTCAAACTACCTCTCTAGGTCTCTTCACCTTGAGAATATCGCTAAGGTGAATAGAGACACTGGCGAGAGACGGAGGTGTGTGGGAAGGGGTGTGGGTGTGGGTGTGGGTGGAGGAGGGTGGGGGGCGAGTGTATGGAGATGGTGGAGGAGAGGCTGGGGGCGAATATGGGCCAGCTTTCATATACTGCTGCTGATGCGCTCGACCATGACCAAAACATCCCCCCATCACAGCCTACTGAGAGAGTGAGAGAGAGAGAGAAAGAGAGAGATGGAGAGAGAGAGAGAGAGTGGGAGAGAGCGACAGCGAGAGAGATTGACTGAGTGAGAGAGAGAGTTAAAAAGAGATAAAGAGAGCGAGAGAGATAGAGAGACAGTGAGAGAGAGAGAGTTATTAGCCTACTTAAACACACTCCTCCCAGCGAGACGAGGGCCTGCGTGGACCGTGTGGTGGTTTTGTGACGCTCCGCCCTGCGGCACAGAGGAGCGTTGGGGAGTCAGAGAGTGAGAGAAATGAAAGGAGGAGAGATGTGAATAAAAATAACAAAAAGGGAACCGCATGAGCCGCGGACACGTCTGACCTGGATGGCTTGGGTGTTTTTCCAAAGGATTTCAGTCGATAATGCAGACTTTACACGGAATAGCGCTACCCTGAGCTTAATGCCTGGCTTCTGAACTCTGTTTCATCAGGGTTTATCTGGTGCCATGTTCATAAAGTTGGTGTGCTGGTTTGTGGACAGATACCCCCCTCTCTTCCCATGACCCCACACCATCTCTCCTGCTCCACCCATTGACACTGACTGAATGGTCTGTTCTGCGAGCTTGTTTTGAAAAGCCCATGAAAACAGCACGCAGGCGCACGCAGGCGAAAGACGCAGCACCTGTGTAAGAGCTGCTCTCCATGTCAGAGCGCCAACACTAATATCACACACAGCCCTATAACACACAGCACACTCACACACCCACACACTCACACACACCCACACACTCACACACCCGCACACTCGCACTCACACACACACACACACACTCACACACACTCACACCCACACCTCCACACCGCTTCTCACCGGTTTGTGAATGGTCGTAAAAGCTTGTACCTGTGCTAATTATAAAGCGACCTTGGGTTCTTGAAAGAATCATTCATTCATTCACGCATACACGTGTGTACGCACACATACACACACACACACACACACACACTATATGATGCAGCATGTATGTGATCACCTGGTTCATTAAAGGTTTTATCAGGCTTCATCATAGCATTTCCACCTTTTCTGACTCTTTTTTTGATGTGCAGGACGATTGAGGATTGGGATTGGGATTAAGAATCTCCTTCTGTGATTTTAAATATGACGTTCACTAATCCCACAATAATCCAGTGAGATCAGAGCATACAAAGATACTGTAATCCTGGGCAAATGACCATGAGCCCAGCAAATGTTCATTCTGTGCATTCTGAAGGAGGAAAAGCCCACAGCACAGAAGGGCTAATGACGAAGATGTGAAGACTGTGAGGAAGGAAAACAGCAGCTGCATTGAGAGGGAGGAAAAGACAGAGAGAGAGAGAGAGAGAGAGAGAGAGAGAGAGAGAGAGAGAGAGGGAGGGAGGAGAGAGAGAGGGATGAGAGAGAGAGAGAGGGAGGGAGGAGAGAAAGAGAGAGAGAGGGAGGGAGAGAGAGAGGGAGAGAGAGAGAGAGGGGGGGAGAGAGAGAGAGAGAGAGAGAGAGGGGGGGAGAGAGGGAGAGAGAGACGGTGAGAGAGAGAGAGGTGCATGGGGAGTGAAGAGACATGTTGTCTGGTGCTAATGACGGAGTGCTAATGTGCACAGGAGGAGGAGCGATTTGCTGGGATATGTTCACTGAAAGAAAATCCTGACGGAGCAGATTAACCTTGATCCAGGATAACTGCAGATAACGCCATATTATCCGTCCCGAGACAAATGTATATGCTGGATTTTGGTAATTCATCTTCCCTTGCAAACATGCTTTCAATGAGCTCTGCTTTCACTCAGACACGGGAGAGAGCAGGAGCGCGCAGACGTCTGGTCTGTGCGGGAGGGCACACACGGCTGGTCTGTGCGGGAGACGTCTGGTCTGTGCGGGAGGGCGCAGACGTATGGTCTGTGCGGGAGACGTCTGGTCTGTGCGGGAGGGCGCAGACGTCTGGTCTGTGCGGGAGACGTCTGGTCTGTCCAGGAGGGCACAGACGTCTGGTCTGTGCGGGAGGGCGCAGACGTCTGGTCTGTGCGGGAGGGCGGAGACGTCTGTACTGTGCGGGAGACGTCTGGTCTGTGCAGGAGGGCGGAGACGTCTGGTCTCTGCGGGAGACGTCTGGTCTGTGTGGGAGGGCGCACACGTCTGGTCTGTGCGGGAGGGCGCAGACGTCTGGTCTGTGCGGGAGGGCGCAGACGTCTGGTCGGCTTGTCTGTGCGGGAGACGTCTGGTCTGTCCAGGAGGGCGCAGACGTCTGGTCTGTGCGAGACGTCTGGTCTGGTGTGGGAGGGAGACGCCTGGTCTGTGCGGGAGGCGCAGACGCCTGGTCTGAGACAGGAGGGCACAGACGCCTGGTCTGTCAGGGGAGGGCACAGACGTCTGGTCTGTGCGGGAGGGCGCAGACGTCTGGTCTGTGCGGGAGGAGACGTCTGGTCTGTGCGGGAGACGTCTGGTCTGTGCGGGAGGGCGCACACGTCTGGTCTGTGAGGGGGGGGCGCAGACGTCTGGTCTGTGCGGGAGATGTCTGGTCTGTGCGGGAGACGTCTGGTCTGTGTGGGAGATGTCTGGTCTGTGCGGGAGACGTCTGGTCTGTGCGGGAGGGCGCACACGTCTGGTCTGTGCGGTGCTGCTCTTCAGAAGCGCTGTAAAACCAGGTGATGGAATACGGCTGATGCTTTGAAATATTTTTTGTAAAGTCATTCCTAAATTTAAATGAATAGAAAAGCAAAACAGATTTTCAAGAATTGACATGAATGTACTGTGAAGTGTAGCTGTCATATGAAACATGCCAAAACCTCCGGGGTGGTTTTAATATTAGCTTCAAATAGATAAATGAAAACTGAAATGTCGTAACATATTTCGTATCCTCCTGGAGCTCTTTGTTGTCCTGCGCTCACTAATTTTTTTTCCACAAGGAGATCTGAAATCTCCCAATGGAGTCATCTCTCTCTCTCTCTCACACACACACACACACACACACACACACGGTTTTGTTTCCTGCTCCTTTCCCTTGCAGCTGCCGGGAGGTGGGTGGTCACATTTTCGTGTTCCACACGGCCCTCCACGGGTGCCTGCCTTTGAGCCTCTCACTGCCCCCAGGCCCCTCAGGCGAGCCCCTGGCTGCAGCCCTGCTGCTAGGCCTCGTGTGGGGGGAATGTGCAGTTTGACATGGTGCGTATTTTCTGATGGATCTGCCTGACTCACACAGTGGAGGGGTAATCTCATTACGTTGTTGTTCTAAAGTTAATTAAGATGTTTAAGGAATCATAGTCAATGTTGTTGCTTAATATTTTTTGTTGAAGAACAATAATGTAACATAATAAAGTATTCATTCTCTCCATTCCCTAGCTGATACTGTTAATTAAAGTGAATTATGCTAAGTTCAAGAGAGGAAGGTATTAAAGGAGCTTATTGGGGGTTATTTATTCAGAGGAGATACAAAATATACCTCCAAATTGACTGGGGAGAATCAGTTACAGTTTGTTATGAATTATATACAACAAACCATTAAATGACGAACCGTTTATCTAACATCCACTGTTAATTTAAACTAGACATTCATCGAAAACATAATTACTTCCTAAACACTCCAATACATCTGAGACATAAGAAAGTCCTCAGATGTTCACTGGCAATTAAAATAAGGCCAGACATAAAACACTAGACTAATCCAGTGCTAATCGCTGGTATTGAATTCTCAAGCCATTTTCATGAATAATGAAACCCCTCGAGTGGATTCCATGGCAGCGACACTAACAGAACAGCCTCGTTTTACATGTCCGAATTAACCAGACTGTACAAGTCTAGACATAAGCTGAAGACGAGATTGGGGAAAGTATTATGGAACATTTGGAAATGGGAAAGACCACCATGTGTGTCTCTAGAAATAGACAGATATGGTGGGTCTCTCACAGAGAAGAGCAGAGAACACAAGAAACAGGGTGGAAATGATGAGAAGAGAGAGCAGCAGGCCGTCGTTAGAGATCCTGAGCCGCGGCAGCGTGACGGAGAGACTACATCATTACAGCCACCTCACACGCAGGGATACCTGCTGCCCTGGCTCGCCTCTCCTGCCCAGCGACCCGCCTCAGAACCTCCACACGGTGTGGTGAACAGAGGCTCAGGCAGGAAGAGTGGAGAGAGAGAGAGAGAGAGAGAGAGAGAGAGAGAGGGAGGGGAAGAAAGAGAGAGAGAGAGGGAGGGGAAGAGAGGGAGAGAGAGAGAGAGAGAGAGGGAGGGGAAGAGAGAGAGAGAGAGAGAGAGAGAGAGAGAGAGAGAGAAGGAAACAGAAGCAAAGCAGCAAGCATAGGCCTTTATTACCTATTCACATCATCTCAGTGGGAGTGTTGAAAGGAAAAGGGAAAAACATGAGAGAACGAGAGAGAGGGAGAGAGAGAGAGAATGGAGAGATAAAAGAGAGAGAAGGGAAAGAGAGAAAGAGATATATATATAGAGAGGGAGAGAGGTAGAGTGGGGGTGAAGCACCCAGAGCTGTAAGGTGGTGTTGTGAAGGCAGCACACAGGAAAGCCGTTAACAAAAAGGTTGAGGAGGAGGGGGCAGTGTGGAGGTGTTTGTGGAGGGGGGCAGTGTGGAGGTGTTTGTGGAGGGGGGCAGTGTGGAGGTGTTTGTGGAGGGGGCAGTGTGGAGGTGTTTGTGGAGGGGGGCAGTGTGGAGGTGTTTGTGGAGGGGGCAATGTGGAGGTGTTTGTGGAGGTGTTTGTGGGGGGGCAGTGTGGAGGTGTTTGTGGAGGGGTCAGTGTGGAGGTGTTTGTGGAGGGGGTCAGTGTGGAGGTGTTTGTGGAGGTGTTTGTGGAGGGGGTCAGAGTGGAGGTGTTTGTGGAGGGGGTCAGAGTGGAGGTGTTTGTGGAGGGGGGCAGTGTGGAGAGGGCAGTGTGGAGGTGTTTGTGGAGGGGGTCAGTGTGGAGGTGTTTGTGGAGGGGGGCAGTGTGGAGGTGTTTGTGGAGGGGGTCAGTGTGGAGGTGTTTGTGGAGGGGCAGTGTGGAGGTGTTTGTGGAGGGGGCAGTGTGGAGGTGTTTGTGGAGGGGGCAGTGTGGAGGTGTTTGTGGAGGGGGGCAGTGTGGAGGTGTTTGTGGAGGGGCAGTGTGGAGGTATTTGTGGAGGTGTTTGTGGAGGGGCAGTGTGGAGGTGTTTGTGGAGGGGGGCAGTGTGGAGGTGTTTGTGGAGGGGGGCAGTGTGGAGGTGTTTGTGGAGGGGGGCAGTGTGGAGGTGTTTGTGGAGGGGCAGTGTGGAGGTGTTTGTGGAGGGGGGCAGTGTGGAGGTGTTTGTGGAGGGGGCAGTGTGGAGGTATTTGTGGAGGGGGGCAGTGTGGGGGGGCAGTGTGGAGGTGTTTGTGGAGGGGGCAGTGTGGAGGTGTTTGTGGAGGGGGGCAGTGTGGAAGGGGGCAG
>JAGXOD010001380.1:1512500-1532500 GCA_020368025.1 Brachyhypopomus occidentalis
GGGTATTTATCCGACCGGCGAAGTCCAGCATGCGGGAAATATCGGCTAATTTAGGCAACACACGTTATGTCCGCTTGCGTGTGAGCCAGCGCGCGAGTGCAAGAGCGTGACAGGAACACACACGCTCACGTTCTCACAGACAGACAGAGACAGAGGCAGAGAGAGAGAGAGAGAGAGAGAGAGAGAGAGAAAGAGAGAGCAACGGACAGAGGACGATGCCACTTTCTCCTTCTAACATTCGGTAACCTCATTATTTCAAACCTTGCCAAACAACACGCACACGGACGTGCGCGCGCGCGCACACACACAACCCCTCAAAAACACACAGCTCATTAATAACACTGTTTTTACCTTTTACGCGACCGCAGAGACCGTCTCATTTTCCGAGGGATAAAAATCGATAGTTTTATTTTAGTTGCTTTGTTTTGAGTTTAGCCGCTTCGTGAAAAAAGGCGGAAATATGAGTTGTCTAATTGAGACGAATCTCTGTGCTCGCGGGGTCAATTTCACTCCAGCTATCTGAGAAACTCGCCGCGCGACCCTTCCTTGTTTTTTTCCCTCGCTCGCGAGTCCCAGTATTTGTCATGTAGCGTCAGCGGGATTAGAAATCCATGGCTGTGAGCGGCGGCGGTGTGTAATAGATTCGCCGTGCCGCGACCTCTGTCCCTATGCGCCACAGACAGACGCTGCGGACTCATTAACGGTGTAATACAGGGTGACGGAGAGCCACCTACCTCGCGCCAATTTATCACCCCTGTACGAGTGTTTAACTGAGGCCGATCGATATTACAGGAGTTAGGTGTGCTGCGTGTCATCATTTTAATGAAATATAGATTTGAGACTATTAAACAACTTGCTGAGGCTGGTGTGCAGGTTCGTGCAACAGAGTGGCTCACTTTCTCAGAGCTAAATAAAGCCATCCATTCAAACGCGGAGAGAAATCAATGCGAGGTGAGACCAGCACACACCGCACGCACGTGAATGCTGCTCTGTGCGGGCCAGGACAATAAATCAAAGTGAAGGCGTAGACTTCAGTCCAGGACGCCGGGCCTTATAAGACACCAGAGACGGCCAAAGCAGTGTTGTCTAACAAGGATACACACCGTTCAAGATTTTTCTACACTGCCACATGTGTTGCAGGTAATCTTGAACTTGGTAACTCTGGTTATACATGGATTTTGTCCCATGGAAAATATACTTCTTACTTATGTATAGGTATGATCGGCATATCAGTATGTATTATATAGTCAAGCTGTACCATGGAAAGTGGTTCTGCTGAACACCGGGACCAGATACACGAGGCCAAAATATAGGTGAAAATTATACACCTTTATATTTTAGAAGTATGATTAAACATATTTGTTGTGTAATTAGAGCCTTATATATAAAATGTACATTTTAGTTGGATACGGTAGGGGCTGTGGTTGAAATTGTGTGGGGCAGTGGGCCCCAAGACTGAAGTTGTGAAGTCTTCCTCCATAACGGAACGGGCTGGAGTTTATAACCATGAGTCTGTCGCTGGAAGGTTCCTCACCCGTGACTCCGAGCAGGGGTGGGTCCTAACCATGCTGCCCTCCGTGGTGCCTACAGGGAATACAGAGGACATGCAGATGTTCTGACCCCCACGTCACATTCCTTATGGGATTTTCAAATTATGTACCCATAGCAGCAAAGGTCACATCCTCTAATACAATATGTATATTAAAAAATATATATGTTTGGTGAACTCTTGAAGTCATGAAGTCATAGTGCCCCTGAAAATATCTGCTATCAAGATATTTTCATACTCGGGAACGTCTTGACCCAAGTGTCCATCGGGCGTCGCGTCTGGTCTGAGGTCTGAGCAGCTTCATCTCCGCTGGCTCTCCAGTGGAGCAGCAGAACGTGTGTGAGGTTACCCTGCCGCCATCCACCACGTCACAGCTCTGATATCTGACCAGCTGCGGCGGCAAGACCAATAAACGCCGTCCAAACAATCTCCGCTTTTGACGCCTATTTGACAGCAATACTAATCGTCTCCATTTACTCCACTGTGTGCATTTGTGCCCTGTGAAACACAAGTCAGTCATCTGGAGCCAGCCACACACACACACACACCGTTGGTCTCTCTGGATCCTTCACACTCTTGGTGATTACAGTGAAGAAGCTTTGCTGTGATTGCAGTGCCCTCACGTCAAGTGGAATGACGTCTGAACCGTAAACATGTCCAGGACTGCCAGGACCTCGTAGTAATGGCACCGACCACAGTGCGCACACACACACACACACACACACAATTACTCCATCATAGAGGCATCAATTACAGACAAAGCATGACACATAATAAGTACTACAGATGCTATCAAGTGTTATAATGCTTCTGTCAAAGAGAGGGACAGAAAGAGCAGGAGAAAGACAGAAAAACAAGAGAAGAAAAAAAAAAGAATGTTTCAGTGAGAAGATGACTGAATGAGTGATTATTGTGTGTGTGTGTGTGTGTGTGTGTGTGTAAATGGCCATAAACCCTAGTGGTGAGCCAGTGAAAGCCCCATGGACATTTAAGTGGAATAAATGGGTGTGAAACAGCAGCCCAAGCCACTAAGTCAACCATCTCTATGACAACAAGGCAACCAACAGCCTATTACACACACACACACACACACACACACACTCACACACAGTGTAAGCTCTTAAACAGGCCTCTGTGAAATGATCACTCTGATCTTTCCTTCAGTCCGTCAGACAGCAGAGAGTCTCTTGAGGACAGGAATGTGTCCGGAGACAGATCCGCCCACTTCAGCCGCGTCTCCCGCTGCGTGGGAGGGGCCAGAGAGACAGAGAGCCAGGACAACAACGACAACAACGGACAGTCGGACCCCAGGCACAGTAAACACCACCCACGCAAACGCTCTGGCAGGGTTGTAAACGTTTACACAGGTTTCTGGTTCTTCACACACACCGTTGCCTCAGTGTACGTTATGCATGCGTGTGCATGTGTGTGTGTGTGTGAAACCTCCATGGTCGGTATGCTAAAATAAGGAAAACTACAACCGCAGTGGAGATGAACAGCGGTGCGGCGTAGAAAGCCCCGCCCTGCCTACCGTCTGGGCTTCCTGTGGCGTGGGAAGCTAAGGGCGATAGGCTGGCACCACGACTGGCACCTCTCACGCCCCCTTATCGCACAACAGCAAAGACAACAGGCCACGCACCATCACAGACCCTGTCGACCAGCTACTGAAAGCCAGCAATCATTTCTAAAGCCGCCCACCTGGTGAAATAATGATGAAGGTCTTTGGAATTGCACTTGACTTTCAGGAGAAGCGTCCGTGAGTTTGTTTTGTCTGCAGTGCGTGGCCGCTGGTGTCTCAGAGACGGTTAAATACACACACGCAGCACGTGCCATTTATAGATGCAGCACTTAGACCCAGACAAATATTTACCTACACACACACACACACACACACACACACACACTAAGTGCTTAAATGACAATAATGGCTCGGTGAGTGGTGATAACTTTTGGCTGATTATTCTCATTAGCACACACAGCTGGAGGGGAAAATGAATTCTGAAGCTCAGTCAATCCTGTTTATGTACGAGCATGAGTAAATGCAGACGCATGCCTGCTGACCAGAGACGGAGTGTGTGTGTGTGTGTGTGTGTTCACGGTAGCCATCTGAATCACACCACGCTTTCCCCCCTTCTGTCAGGTGCTTCCTGTTGATCTCCATTTAGCTTCATGTTGAACAAGTGATATTTATTAGGAGACCAGTGATCAACAGGTTGACCCTAAAGCCTGAACCCCCTGAACCCCACACCCTGACTCTAAAGCCTGAACCCCCTGAACCCCACACCCTGACCCTAAAGCCTGAACCCCCTGAACCCCCCTGACCCTGACCCTAAACCCTGAACCCCACCCTGACCCTAAAGCCTGAACCCCCTGAACCCCACACCCTGACCCTAAAGCCTGAACCCCCTGAACCCCACACCCTGACCCTAAAGCCTGAACCCCCTGAACCCCACACCCTGAACCCCACACCCTGACCCTAAAGCCTGAACCCCTGAACCCCACACCCTGACCCTAAAGCCTGAACCCCCTGAACCCCACACCCTGACTCTAAAGCCTGAACCCCCTGAACCCCACACCCTGACCCTAAAGCCTGAACCCCCTGAACCCCACACCCTGAACCCCACACCCTGACCCTAAAGCCTGAACACCCTGAACCCCACACCCTGACCCTAAAGCCTGAACCCCCTGAACCCCACACCCTGAACCCCACACCCTGACCCTAAAGCCTGAACCCCCTGAACCCCACACCCTGACCCTAAAGCCTGAACCCCCTGAACCCCACACCCTGACCCTAAAGCCTGAACCCCCTGAACCCCACACCCTGAACCCCACACCCTGACCCTAAAGCCTGAACACCCTGAACCCCACACCCTATTAAGTCTGGAGCTGCTGCTTAAAGCTGCTGTTCTGTGTTCCATCGCATACATCACATTTACACACATCCACTCAACATGTGACCTTATTCAGTAAGACCTGTTGATTCTTCCTACTGCAAGTTCCACAGGAGAGGGGCTTGTAATGAGGTAGAGCATGTACCACATGGAGCATGAGATGCACAGAGCACGGAGTAGGGAGAGTATACTCCAGGGAACAGTAGTACTACAGGAGTAGGGAGAGTATACTCCAGGGAACGGTAGCACTACAAGAGTAGGGAGACTATACTCCAGGGAACGGTAGTACTACAGGAGTAGGGAGAGTATACTCCAGGGAACGGTAGTACTAAAGGAGTAGGGAGAGTATACTCCAGGGAACGGTAGTACTACAGGAGTAGGGAGACTATACTCCAGGGAACAGTAGTACTACAGGAGTAGGGAGAGTATACTCCAGGGAACGGTAGCACTACAAGAGTAGGGAGACTATACTCCAGGGAACGGTAGTACTACAGGAGTAGGGAGAGTATACTCCAGGGAACGGTAGTACTAAAGGAGTAGGGAGAGTATACTCCAGGGAACGGTAGTACTACAGGAGTAGGGAGACTATACTCCAGGGAACGGTAGTACTACAGGAGTAGGGAGACTATACTCCAGGGAACGGTAGTACTACAGGAGTAGGGAGAGTATACTCCAGGGAACGGTAGTACTACAGGAGTAGGGAGACTATACTCCAGGGAACGGTAGTACTACAGGAGCAGGGAGACTATACACTCCTGAGAGAGTATACTCCTGGTAACCAGCCCAAAAACATAGCACACATACAATAGCAATGAGTTAGTTGCTATGTTTTTTCTCTATCCTTCAGAAAAAAAAAAAATTTGCGCAAATTAAGAAATGTGATAGAAATTGACTGATTTTATTATCCACAGTGTGGATGTTTATCGCTGGGTCCTCATGCCGTTAAAAACATTCAAAAGATTTAATGGAATTAATAAAGACTTCCAACCTGCCTGATAAAACATTTGTACAACCGGCCAAACACTAAATCATTCCCACACTTTAGGAAGTCGTGGTTTCCACTGCATTTGGTATGAATGAACCACGTGTGCCCTGAAGCCCTGGGCATCCTGACAGAGCAACTCAGTGTGGGGCAGGAGGGCACAGAGCAGCTCAGTGTGGGGCAAGAGGGCACAGAGCAGCTCAGTGTGGGGCAGGAGGGCACAGAGCAGCTCAGTGTGGGGCAGGAGGGCACATAGCAGCTCAGTGTGGGGCAGGAGGGCACAGAGCAGCTCGGTCTGGGGCAGGAGGGCACAGAGCAGCTTCACTGTCCTCCTCTCCACTGCCTTCTGAATGCAGTCTGTGTACAAATCCCTCAGCCGAGTTTCAGTGCGGAGTCCAATCCCCTTGAGCGATTTAGACTGCTGCAAAAATAACCAATAAAGTGGACACCGAAGCTGTACAAAAATGCATATCTTTCTGTAATGATCTCTTACAAAGGACTTTTTGGTTTAGGTTTTTATGTATTCTGTCCAGATACCCTGGGATGTACTCCAGCGCTAACTGTAAATAATACACACGTCTACAAAACAGCGTGCTTTGAACAAATACATATTAAATTAAATGTATTCATTATGGAGGGAGGGGCAGGGTTTTTTGGTAAAGTTAGCATGGTGGTGAAATCCACATCACCACAAATACCAGCCAATCAGAAGGTTTTGTTTCTCACTTCCTCCCAGGTGAGAACTCTCGAATTGGTCCGTATGTATGGGCAGAGCTCTGAATGTGCCTGGGGTAGAAGAGAGGATCATACATGCAGCTCGGTCCTCTGGGCAAAAAACACACACACACACACACACACACAAATAATACTTCTAGGCACTTTATAGGCGATACTTACGCACACCCCACACGCCGTGACCTAGTAGGTGAGAGGCTTACAGCTAATCCCCTTGAATTATGCGGAGCGCCACTCTTGTGTGATTGACAGGCCGCCCAGCGTGCTCCGAGCTTCGCCATGACTACCTAATAAAGCGCCGTGACGTCACACCCCACACCGACGGGCCGAGGCGCCGAGGCTCCTGTAGCTTACACTCGCACCTGCTTCACCATGACAACTGTTACTCCCTCACAACGCTTAATGCAACTCTGTGGAGTTATGGAGGAGGTTGGTGATGACCTGTCAGTTTCTGACTTGGTGGCAAATATTTTTTACGCAGTTTGAAATGGAGGGAGGAACAAAAAAGACGGGCTGACTCGCGACGCCACGACTCTTTTCATTCTCCCATCCGTCCATTTTTCTATCTACGTATCTGTCCATCCAGGTTCGTGTGGTCCAACTAGTCACAATGCTGTGTTTGGCAGAACATCTCCATAGTGACCTCCACCTGCACTCAGGGTTTGTCTTGGTCCATGACATCAACGTTCATACACGAGCATGTCCTGTTCAGCTATCTGGTTTCATGCAAACCTAAAGATGCCTTTTGTGTGCCTAATGACGTGTGGTATTCAAACATCGGATTTTTCCATCTTTATCGAGGGCACTTACACCCACAACCCCCCCCCCCCCCCCCCCTCCTTCCTCTATTACCGAGTAAGTAAAATCAGCACATGTTAATGTGACCTTCACTAAAACACTCTATAACAGCGTCACTTGAGGAGCTTGTGTGGTGTGTGTGTGTGTAGCAGAGGCTGGTGATGAAATCTCAGATGGTTATTCACCCCCTTTAGGCATGACAGAGGTTAAACAATTGGCCCAGCGCTGGGTCAATTGAGCGGTCAGGAGATAGTGGAGTCTAACAGGTAAGCAGGGAGAGAGGGTGTGTCTGCTGTGTGATAACCTCCACCCTCTGGAGCACAGAGCCAGCAGGGACATTTAAATATGTGCAAATGCCAGGCCTTAGATTAAAGACCCAGGCCTGACACAAGCTTCCGTATGAACCATGTCCTGTATGAAGGTTTGCCACTTGTGTGCATTGCACGTTTTGTAGAACCGTGGACTGCAGGTAAGGTTTGCTGAAACCCCATAACCACACTGTGTGGTTTGCACAGGCAGGATCTTTAGAAGTGTGTCTGAGTGCTAATTCACATTAAAATGGTACTTAAGTGAACTCACAGGACCACATATACCACCATTTAGATGAAGACTACAGCTAAGGCAAAGCAAAGCTCTGGAAGCACATGGCATCACGCTAACTGCTGCACGAGTTAGCAGGGGTCCACACATGAGGCAATCAGACATCCTGCCCCACTGTAAACAAGGATGAGCTCCAACCCGATTCCACTTCCTTCAAATACATGTGTGTGTGTGTGTGTGTATGTGTGTATACACAAATTATTTCAGTGCAATTTTAATAATGAAAAATCAAAATATTGCTTTCTTAAGTTTTCGAACTGTTGGGAGCACATTTCTATCAATTTTCATCCTTTATCGGTGTGATCTGTAGATTTGCTTGATCAAGTTGGTGGGAAAATGCTTGTAGGCCCAAACTAGTGCGTTAGACTCTCGATTAGACTGTGGCCTTTGCGTTGGCCACTGTAGAACATGTGCACTGTAACCACAGCTCCCTGCCTCAGACACCACAGCCCTCACCACCCCCAGCAACCCCAGACCGACTCCTGGATGGTACAATAAATCTTGGGACGTCTGTACTGAACTACTCATACTTTGCAATTCTGGCACGTTACGTTCGTCTCCTCCCACGAGTGTTTGTGAACCTGTAGTGTGTTTTAGGGAGACAGTCCTCTCCATGTTTCCGTTCCGTGTTCCGCTCCGGGAATCCCTGCTACCCCTGGGGAAATCATGACCTGCTACGTTGCCCAATCAGGAGAGGCTCCGCCCTCAACTGCCAGGGATAAAAGGAGGAAGCAGGAGGCCCCAGGCAGCTCGTTTGTGAAGCTCGTGTGTGTGTGTGTGTGTGTGTGTGTGTGTGTGTGTGTGTGTGTGTGTGTGTGTGTGTGTGTGTGTGTGTGTGTGTGTGTGTGTGTGTGTGTGTGTGTGTGTGTGTGTGTGTGTGTGTGTGTGTGTGTGTGTGTGTGTGTGTGTTGGAGAAGTTAGATTGTGAGAGAGTGACTTTGATATGGCTATTCTGTGTAGGACTGTGTTGCTTGGTATACTGACATTGGTTTTGCTTGCGCCTTAAACTGTATATACTATATATTACAAATATTCTATCCTCAAATGTATATCCTCATGGAAATATAAATGCCTATAGTTATTGCATACATCTGAATATTGTGTGTGTGCGTATATTTATATATATATATATATATATATATATATATATATATATATATATATACATACACACATACATATACAAGTATAAATATACATACACACACCTACATGCTTCTGAGCTTGTCACTCACCTTCACACCTGTTAAAGTGATGTGACAGTAAAAGTGATCTGATCTGGATTTGATTTCTCGTGCCTTTTTTTATGTTAAACGCCGTGTTGCTCTTGTGCTTGGGATCAATGTCCTGCTGAAAGCTGCTTTGATTTCCCACAGACTGAAGTAGGTCCTCTGGCACTATGTTCCCGCATCTCTGCACCGGCCTACAGGTTAAACATGACCCAGTCCCTGCTGAGAAGCGTCCTCGTCCTCGTCCACAGTGCTGCCACCCTCGTACGCGAGTGTTGGGGTGGTGCTTGTTGAGGATCGGGCAGTGTTAAGTCTGCACCGCACAGGGCATTTCGAATTTGTGCCGAATACCTCCGTTCTTATCTCACCTGACAACACCACCCTATCTGACATTTTAGCACCGCCACTCTGATGCTTTCTGGCAAATGCCAGTCAGGCTTTGATGTGATTTTTCCTTCAGTAATGGCTTCTTTCTAGCCATTCTCCCATACCAGCCGTTTGTAGGCAGAGCTCTTCGTTGACTGGTGCACCTTCAGTGTCTGTGGGACCCTCTGTGGCCTCTGTCACTTTGTTCTCCCTTCTCACTCTGATGAGGAGTTTTGAAGCTCTCAAACACTCTGGGATATTAGTTTGTATAATAGTCTTTATAGTCTGGGGACTATAAAGGAGTCTTCTAAAGGCTCTCATGTGTCTCGTGCAGCCAGAAGACGTAGCTCCGTCTGGGGCTTTTCACTGGCTTTTACAAACTTGATGGTTTTTACTTTAGCTAATGATGGATCCTACTGGTGCTGGTGGTAATGCTTGCTGGGGTGTAAATCACAATTGGCAAATTGGCAACTCAACTTGCTGGTGCTACAGTCTCAGAAACCAACTTGACCATCTGGGCATGGTAGCCACAATAGCGCCCATCTCCAAAGGTGCCCCAGACATCATCTTCTGGCACACAGGACAGCAGGAGGGAACCTCATTCTTGCCCCGGACGTGAAGGTTCACAGGACTTGGAAGAGTACAACAGACACTTTGTATGGGGACGTCTGTCTGGCATATGTTAGCTTGCGAAATCCTCCACTGCTGTGCACTTTAACATGTGTCTGTGCATCTTGCTGTGCTGTTGCCCCCTTCCTGCTGGCTTCCACACCCTCCACATCTGCCCTCACCCATCCCTGGGTGCGGTGTCATCGTTCTTTGTCCTGGACCTTGTTGCTCGGTAACCTAGGCCTGTATGCCCTGTTACTATAGCCCCTGTTACTATAGCTGCTCTGTGTTACTATAGTCCCTCCATTACCTGCTGATAATCTCAATCAATGCCATTGTGCCATTGTCCATGTTGTCCAACAGGAAGGGCCCTGTTCTTCAGAGCCTCTGTTTATGTGTGCGGCACCATCGAGCGAGGCTACTTGAATAGAAGGAGCAGGAAATGATGTCACACTCACGTCTGGGTCACGGTGCCTCCCCAGCATTCCACCTCTGCTCATTTGACTGCCATGTTCAAAGCTAAGGTGAAAAGGATTACCAACATAGTGTAGGTACTAATGCCTTAGAATTCCAATCTGACCGTCAGCTTGAAATTACTACAGTTGTTCTTTGACCTGGTGTAGGGTGAGCTGTTTATGTGGTATGGGCCCATAGGCATTTGCAAGATCTAACCACGACACGACTACTGTAGATCTCCTTTGCCTTCACGGGCGTGATGAGTTCAGTGATCACACTCGTTCCATACGGTCATACACTCCATGATTTCATCTCCCGATGCATTAATATAGTTGTTCTACATGAGGAACTTTTGTCAGATACCATATCTAACCACAGGACATATTATAGGACACAAGAATATCTGGCCTTTACCCCCGAGTTGCAAGATGGTCCTGACCCGTTTGAAGTTCCTGGCATGTTGTTCTTTGGGAGTCCAAACCCCTTTAGTACACCTCCACTGATTGGCAGCTCTTTCCCTGAGAACTTTCCAGAGTTGCCCACAGAGCTCGGGGCATTACTTAAATAGAGAATATAGTACTGCACAGGGGCAAAAGCCAGCCTGGGTCCTTCAACCACCTCCTTGTAACGCAGAAGGCATAGAGCGATCAGGAAGACTAACTGAAAACAGAGGTTATATATGTACACAGGCTAAGGAGGAATAAACCAGACACACATGAAACCAATAACGAGGGGCAGAGTTACAAATGAATAGGCATAACAACTGAAATGACAACACTAAGCTCATGGCTCACAAAGACATGAGTGACAGGTGGGGGCGGGGCCAGGTATGACATTCCTCAACCTTCATTCAGCATGGGTCCCTCATGGCAAACTCAACCACCAGGTGTTTTGATACATTTTCTATATTGGGTTTTGAGATATATTTAATTACCGGTTCTGCATACCTAAATACCTGTTACAGGACTTTATTTTTGTATGTGTCTCTCTGTGTTTTCCTCTCATTATCATGCAGCCTGAATGTTTGGCTATGGCAGGGTAGCGCTTAAGTGCTACTATTCTGGCGCTCTGTCCAAAAAGGTCTGAGGCAGTTTTTACACAAATGGATTTGGCGTGAGGTGTCAGAAAGAGCGAGACAGGAAAAAGGAGACAGACAGTGATGAAAAGAAATGAACACAACATTGAAGAGAGAGAGAGAGAATATTGAGAGAGAGAGAGAGAGAATATTGAGAGAGAGAGAGAGAAAGAGGGGAAGCGAGAGGGAGAGTGAAAGAACGTGAGCACAAATGAGAATGAGTACGAAGGAGAAAGGGTGAGATTTAGAGAAAGGAGAAAAGAGGAGAAAGAGGAAGATTTGGCTTTAAAGACTCTGTCTTTAAGATTATTTATTCACCAACATTCAATGTGCAGCTGCGCTGACCATTTCCAGTCTTGGAGAACTACAGCCCTGACGTTCAGCTCCACCACAGCTGCCTCTATCAGCCCTTTTCGCCCAGCACCCAACAGATTCTGTGCACCTAATTTTGAACCATTTGTCGCATTTCCACCAAAAATGCAGAGGCCGAAAGGTTCCCAGCTGAATAGTTGGGTTTTTAGCGTGAACCACGACAGTAGATGGACTGCAGTACCCATTAGCATATGTTGTATTATATTTCCATGACTATTCAATACTCATTATTATTACTGCTGTTACAGAATAAATTATACATAAAATATATTATATAATTTTTTTTTTTTACCATTTTGGATAAAAGCAACCATCTGTAACAGCAGTACAAATGCATGTGCGTTATCTGTGCACTCCTCGTTACTGCTGTGTGCTTCCATTGTGTTGCACAACACCCTCCGTTAATGACGTGTCCTTGGTTCCAGTACAAACTGGTGCGAACGTGGGCCAGTTCTCTGAATAGTAACAAGCCCGATAACATCAAGCAGATTTCTAAGAACCCTGAATAGAACAAGTCAAAAGTTATTTTGGCCAAAGAGTGAGATGCAAATGCTTCTGAAAGCGTCCATAAACTGGATCAGATGTGGGTATTAAACTCTGCCACATCTGGTTCTCTTCGTCAAGGTATTGGTGTCTTCTTGTAAACCAACAAGCCAGTATAACTTAACCAAAGACAAAATCAAAAGAATAACATTTCAAATGCTACAGAAATGTGGCCCACAGCACCAGAGAAAACACTCCAACTTGAAAATCAATGGGGAAAATCCAAACTTGTGTTCTCCATAAACATGCTCCACGTACAGAAGAGAGAGAGAAAGAGAGAGAGAGAGAGAGAGTTGGGAGTCAGGCCTCAAGTCTTAAGCCTCATTTGACCTCTCAGATCCGTCACAAAACTAGCAAGTAGGGATTATATTTCACTCCCATGCTGGACGCTGGACAGGGATTAGCTCGTCAAATGAAGCCCTTATATGACCAAACGTTTGGATTCTGAGGAATGTGAGATTAATCTGAGACAGCATGTCTGCATCTGGGCTTTCCATGTTCCACGGGCACAACCCCCCAAATCCTCTCTGAGTGAAGGTACTGTTCAGCGCACAAGGGCTCTGCAGTGGCACAGAAGCTCTCGTTTTAAACGGATCGGGGCTTTAGGAGACGCTCGTGCTATCAGTTTACTGCGTCCACAGAAACCTTCCTCACTGGGCTCTGGAGGTTTTTTTTTTTCTTTATATAAATTCCTTTGCTGTGTCAGATAAGCGCACAGACTTGCACACACAGCTAATTCTGAGGCCCATTGTTGTCTTGCCGAAGGATAACACTCACGTGTGTGTGCGTTCATGGTGTTCTGTAGAAATACGTGGCTGGGTTTGGTGATAGGGTCCACAATACGCAGTACTGAAATCAATCTAAGTGTACTCTTGAAACGTGGTATAATAGAGCATGACAGGGCTCAAAGGGTTGCGGTAGATTGCACGGCGCGTAAATGCTAGAGAATTCAACCTGGACGGCTAAGAAAGAGAATTCATTAAAAATGCTGAATGAGGTATGTGTGGCCTTGCAGTTTTTCATTTTTCTGTTATTAAATGGTGCAAAGCAAGATAATGAGAGATGTGGCCAAACGGCGGGTGAGTGGATGTGCAGGTCAGAGTGAGTGAGTGAGTGTGTGTGTGTGTGTGTGTGTGTGTTACAGATCATTTGCTGATCAGGAGTTTGTGGTAAGTGGTAGTACAAGGTTATTTATCAGACAGCTTTTGCTCTCACACAGCCATGGTTCTAATTGTAAAGCGCACACACACACACACACACACACACACACACACACACACACAGAAGCAGCTCTTCCAGGTCTATTGGTCAAAGCTGTGTGAGAATGAAGCTGAGCTGTATGAAAGTGAGTTTCTCCTCTTTTTGTGTATGTTCATGTTGTCTGTCCCTTCCGTTCATTCATGGTTACAGGGGCCCACAGCAGGTACATCACTGTTACAGGGGCCCACAGCATGTACAACACTGTTACAGGGGCCCACAGCAGGTACACCACTGTTACAGGGGCCCACAGCATGTACAACACTGTTACAGGGGCCCACAGCAGGTACACCACTGTTACAGGGGCCCACAGCAGGTACACCACTGTTACAAGGGCCCACAGCATGTACAACACTGTTACAGGGGCCCACAGCAGGTACACCACTGTTACAGGGGCCCACAGCAGGTACACCGCTGTTACAGGGGCCCACAGCAGGTACACCACTGTTACAGGGGCCCACAGCAGGTACACCGCTGTTACAGGGGCCTACAGCAGGTACACCACTGTTACAGGGGCCCACAGCAGGTACACCGCTGTTACAGGGGCCTACAGCAGGTACACCACTGTTACAGGGGCCCACAGCAGGTACACCGCTGTTACAGGGGCCCACAGCAGGTACACTGCTGTTACAGGGGCCTACAGCAGGTACACTGCTGTTACAGGGGCCCACAGCAGGTACACCACTGTTACAGGGGCCCACAGCAGATACACCGCTGTTACAGGGGCCCACAGCAGGTACACTGCTGTTACAGGGGCCCACAGCAGGTACACTGCTGTTACAGGGGCCCACAGCAGGTACACCGCTGTTACAGGGGCCCACAGCAGGTACACCACTGTTACAGGGGCCCACAGCAGGTACACCGCTGTTACAGGGGCCTACAGCAGGTACAACACTGTTACAGGGGCCCACAGCAGGTACACCACTGTTACAGGGGCCCACAGCAGGTACACCACTGTTACAGGGGCCCACAGCAGGTACAACAGGCACTCAGTGAAGGATCTGGGAACAGTAATCTGGATACAGGGCGTAGAATAATAAACACAGTATTAAACGACTGTGATGTCCAGGCAGCCATGTGCAACAGGTCTCTGCTCTTAGCTTCTCTGTGTGCCCTCTGCTTACGTCAACAAATTTCACTGTGTTGCATCATCCCATGTCAACTAGTAGAAAACTTAAACTCTCTCCCTTCTTCATGCTTACGCTTTCTCTCCACCTTGTCCTTCTTTTATTCTCTCTCTTGCTCACTCTCACTCGCTTTCATACATGAAATGAATGGGTGCTGAAATATGCCAATGGCTGACATCTTTCAGTGAGAGTGGAAACTGTAGTAAGTCACACTGTCCACAGGGGGCACACTAAGCCAAAAGGCAAGAGCACCATTTTAATAAACCAACACGCCTCTGCAACTAGTCTGGCTTGATCGGCACCTTTAGCAGCCAGCCAGCTCTGTCCTCTGTACATGGAGGCGGGGCTTCTTCCTCTGGTCATGGGAAGTGGGGCTAATTGTTCTAGATCCAGGGGCAGAGCTCTCTGCTTTGCGGTCAGGGATGGGGCTACTTCCTCTGCGCTGTTACGGCCAGCTGTGTTACAGTGGAAGAAGTGTGCGTGTGTTTGCGGTCTCTGTGCTGTAGCTCGGCACCCATTGTTGCGGTCATCCCTGGACCCAGCCCAGCGGGTTCCGATTGGCTGCCATGGAATGGGACCAGAAAGAGGGAGGGGCAAAAGGGCCTTGGAAGTTACGGATTCCAGCTTGAGAGCTCGAATTCTCATTGTTTTTGAGCGTGTTAGTGTATTGCCTTGTTGTGTTTGAACTTTCACTTGTGACCTGGTATTCCTCTTCTGTATTGTCCCTTTGTGGCTTTCGTTTATTTCGATGCTTGTATAAATACCACTAGACTGGATTTGCCCTTTTTCGGTACTTCTGCCTGAATTAACTTAGCGACTTACCAAAGGGGCAGACCTCAGTCCTCTGCACAAAGGGGCGGGGCTTCATCCTCTGCATATGGGGCGGGCTCCATTAAGACACAGATCAGGCCTGGGCATGAAGGGACAGCACCCAGCCTAAAGCTGGTCGCCAACACCGGCAGGAACGGAGACTCCAGGGAAATGAACATTTTTATGTAACTCCAAAGGCTAAGGGAAAAAAACCCATGGGCACTCTGTCTCTCTCACTATCCCCCTCCAAAAAGATGATTCATGTCATTTTAACTAGTCAGCGAGGGAGAGAGAGATAAGGACAAATACCAGGAGAGAGTAATATAACAGCAGATCTAACTAAAGCAAATGAACATATATGATTAAAATAATAGGTAGAGGCATTTAGGGTCAATAAAGGAATACAGCATATAAAAAGAACCAGAACCACCCTGTCTAGACTAAGGGAAATGGGTTTGCCCTGCTCTTCAAGTTCAGCACAACTATTTAGTAACACATTCCCACATAATTCTTTCATTCAATGATTCTTTCATAGCCAATGAAAGAAATGAATAATCTTCTCTGTGCTACGGTTCCAAGCCTGTTGAAGGACCCGTCTCGCTGCTGGAGGAGCCGTCTCGCTGCTGAACGAGCCGTCTCGCTGCTGAACGAGCCGTCTCGCTGCTGAACGAGCCGTCTCGCTGCTGGAGCTATTTAGCTGCTGAAGAAGCCGTCTCACTGCTGAAGGAGCCGTCTCGCTGCTGAAGGAGCCGTCTCGCTGCTGAAGGAGCCGTCTCGCTGCCCAAGTCTGTTGTGCTCAGTTGCACAGCCTGTCGAGGCAGAACCCCTTCCATGGGGCCAGGAGTCCACAGCACAGTTTAAACAGGGCTTACTGCAGCTCAGCAGAAGAGAATCACTTCCGCATGGAATCAGGAGACGGGGGGAGTGTGGTAACTAATCTCCAAAGTGACACGATCTGGTGTTTCACTGCTGACTACAGTCTGAAAGCATCTCTGCTGCACACCGCAATATAATAGCAACAGCACAGCGCAGTGACAAAACCTAACCATAATGCAACAGAATGACAGACCAGTAACACAGTTACACAATACAACACACATACAATACATGTTACCGTTTGTAGCTTAATAATATTAAAAATGCATTTGGGTCTCTCCACAAAGGTTCACCTTACTCAGAACTTACTGTCTGAGCAGTCCTCCCTGCCTCCTGCCTCAATGTCAGCGTGAGTGTAACTCATCCTGCTTTCTCGTGTTTAAGACATCAGATATTATGTGTAGGCACATTTTATTTATGAGACATGAGATTCCCAATCATTACTAATTCATCGGCCTGTCCATTTCCTATTGTCGATTCAAGTAGAGAGCAGCTCAGTTAACTGTAGAGAGAGAGAGAGAGAGAGAGGAAGAAAAAGACAACTAGCTTTATGATGTCATAACTACTCAGGGGATTTATGATGTCATTGTTTTGCATATGAGCTGTAGAAAGCTTAATCAGAGTGAGTGAATGAGGAGAGCAGGGGGGAGGAGCCTCTTTGAGTGCTCACAGCTCCTTATAAGTCATCCAGTGTCCTGCATAAGGTGTAGCGGTCATTACTTCAGGCCCTGCAGGGCATATTATGGAGAGACAAAAGTTTGTTTCAACCACAGATTAATAGATGTAATAAGAAAGTGACTGCTAATGAAAAAGGATCACATGACTTGCTCCCACGTGACAGCTGGTGTAGTAGAGGGACAGTGGAGTGTTTCACTGTGGGTTACGCAGACGTTCCATCTGGTGTATTGATTATGTATGACTGCAGTGGTAAAGCTACGTACGCACGTTGGCTGAAACGGACATTTGGACATAGATGACGTATATGAAATGAGCTACAGTTCCACCAAAGCTGTTCCACATAAGCCAAGTGTGGCCACCATGTCACTCTCTGGTGAATTACATGGTCCGTGATCCTGTCCACACTCACAAATGCCATGCGGCACGCTCGCCTGCACCTGCACTGGCGTCATCATGAGTGGTTCAGTGTCTGTGTGTGAAAGTGAGACTGATAGAGAGATTGTGGGGGAAACACAGAAACACAAACTCTACATTCGTCAGGGTCGGAGAGACCTCTCACACTCTACCACTGAATTAATAACACTGAAAGAGAGAGAGAGAGAGAGGGGGCAGAGAGAGAGCAGAGAGAAGGGCAGATAGGGAGGAGGAAGGGAGGAGGAAGAGAGGGGCATGATGGGACAAGGATTAAAAATTGAGAGAATTAGAGATTAAAAGACATTCAGAATAAAGAGAGTAAAAAAAACAAAAAAAAACAAAGGACAGATAGACCGGTGGAGTAAAGGACAGAGAGACAGACAGAGAGTAGAGGACAGAGACATACAGAGAGACAGACAGAGAGTAGAGGACAGATAGACCGGTAGAGTAGAGGACAGAGAGACAGACAGAGAGTAGAGGACAGAGAGACAGACACAGGGTGCAGAGGACAGAGAGACAGACACAGGGTGCAGAGGACAGAGAGACAGACACAGCAGGACAAATGCTTCTGTTACTAGTTAGCTGCATTTCCAGCTTTAAAGTTAAGTGGACAAAAACATACCCGGATGATCTATATTTGAAGTTTGTGCTAATCAGATTTTTCTCCTAGTTGACACTATATAATGATAAATTTGGCTATACTAGCCCATCAACTAACCGCTGTTTTGGACTTTTAATGACATTTCAGCTGTGCCATTACGTCTGCTGTTCAACTCTGTAACTCTTCGGGAATGAGTTACATGCATGGGGCTTCCACAAGGCAGCCTTAATAAACCTTAAACCTTCGAGCTCTGAGCTGACCAATCGCAACTCAACATACCCACAGAAATCGGTTACAGAACAGCCACTTGAGGTCAGACAACTGCAAGTAGTTGGTACTTACTTGAAGCGTGTTCACAGTAATCTTTAAAAGCAATTATCAGTTCAGTGCTGATAATGGAATTCAGTGTGGATGCAAAAGTATACAGGCTTCTCTGTCAGAGAATGAACCTATGTAGGTTATGAATATACATTTAAAAGTAACACGGTAAAATTAGCAAAGGAATGATGGTGTGGACAATACAGATGCATTACAGGCAAGTTAAACTTCTCAAACCACATACAACGTTGATAAAAACAAAAGAATACATATACATTTATATATATTGTTCTAATTTTCTGTAGATATGGCAATTCTCTTTTTATTGTGAATTATTTTGGCCATGATAATGGTGTTATGAAAATCTGATCTTGTGACGGCCGTAAAGATCTCTGTAGATTAGAACAATGTTCTGACAGGAAAGGCTCCAGTTATTGTTTTGTTTTAGCTTTTCAAACTTTAGTTTTGTCAAGTTAGAATCTATTTAGCCGTCAGTTAGTGGTTAGATGTTGTAAGTTAGAAGCTAGAGGTATTTTGTAGGTAATATAATGTACCGCTGCAGTTAAGTAATGATCTTCATCTGATACTCAGTGACGATAGACCATTCACATCTATACATGCTTGCTCTAACCAACTCTACAAGCTGACCTGTACTGCAGAATTCAACATGAGCATACTGAACGTGGTTCTGTCCCGCTTTAATAATTTGCTTCTCTGGCCGTCCTAGAAAAAGCCAAACCAACCAGAGCATATGACTGCTGTAATCCAACGCAAAGGCCTTAATCCAGAGTGACATTCTGACTGGCATTTTAATGGGCTGCAGTAAGCAGCAGTATTTGCATTTCAACTGCTTAACGAACCTGAAGACGACCCGTATACATAATGCTAAGGGAGGTGGAATTGCCTATATTTTTCTACCAAAAGGTAGAATTCCCCTTAACCTAATGCTATCCTAATCCTAATCCCAACCCTAATCCTAATCCCAACCCCAACTCATGACGCTTAACAACCACTAACCTGTGTCTCAGAGCTATTATGGGATTTCCACTGAAAAATTTCAAAACCTAACCTTATCCCTAAAATATTGACAGTAACGATTTAAACAAGGCTTGCTCAGTTCTGCTTGGGAAGGTCTACCATACAGCAACTAAGGCCCACACAACTGCTAACACTCTCAGGCTTCTCTTCTTTACTAAACAGTGAAACGTTCTGAAATGTCGGACTGTAGGAACTGGCAGTATGCTACAGATCTGCTGGATGCAGATCTGGATGTCGAACACCGAAGGATTCTTTACAATGAAGTACAAGCCTTCTTCACACTGTACGAAGGTGATGTGCACAACAGCCACTCCGTAACCACAGCAATGCTTTTACTGTGTAGTGTAACCTGAGCTGTATGTTTGGCATTAGCCTGGGTGTTATCAGCAGATCTTTATAACATTAGCTGAGCCAGGTTTAACAGACCAGGAGCAGGTTGGAGAGCTGGGGTAAGGTATGTAGATCATGGGTATTTTATCCACATTAACATATTATTCTCTAATGTACTTAGCTCAGCCTTTCTCCACAGTGACTCGACCATCTGTGTGAAACAATCTGAAGTAAAATATGTGCAAATATTTATGCGCTTTCTGGTGGCACACACACTGGCACACACACACACTGGCACACACTGGCACACACACACACTGATGAAAAAGCAGATTGTCTCAATGTA
>JAGXOD010001380.1:1535000-1602500 GCA_020368025.1 Brachyhypopomus occidentalis
CCCACACACACAAACCCAAATAACCGTAGAACTACATTTGCATCCCGATGGTCAGACGTTCCTTGCCTCCCCCACCCGGTTCTCCGTGCTGTTGGGCATCACTAATTGTATTAATCAACACAATGCAATCAACTCTTTGCTAATTGCGGTTCCACCTCGTTAAGGGCCTTTCTCATGTTTTATTGAACAGCCAATTAGATAGAGAATCCACCAGTTAATTAGCTTGCCTGGAGCCTCAGTGCTTTAGGGGAGACACTGAAAGTCAAAGTGAGCTTTAACAGAGGCCAGGGCAGCCTTGTGTGAGCTGTCAGACAGAGGCAAGTGGCATATGCTACACACAACTGAGTGTGTGTGTCTGTGTATGTGTGTGAGAGAAAGAGAGAGAGAGGGACCGAGAGAAGGAAGTTTAGAAGCTGCTTTTAATCATTTTAAAAGGAGTTTTTTTTACTTCAAGGAAAAATTCCAGCACTAACTAAGCAAATTGTCAAAAAGAAAATCAATGTAGTGTTGTGGTGTTGTGTATGGGTTAATTTACTCTAGTCGTGTCTCATTGTAATGAATTTACTGTCAACAGTACTTTTCTTAAACATCTGACCTAATGAGAGCAAGCTTCTTAATGCAAACTGAAGGGAATTTAGTTCAAATGTGGGTGACAATGTAGACTAATTAGGGAAGGGATGAACTGAGTGCACAATTTGTAAACCAGTTCAATTCTTTCTGATGGTGGAGTCCCAATTCCTCCACTTATTAGTATTGGACATCATGGACATCTTTCTGCCTTTCCTGGTGAAGGTTGTGCAGGCTATAGTCAGATCTGTTCAGCCCATACTTCTGTTATTCTGTTTTATTATTTATTGTAGACTATTATTGAGCGAGAGAGAAAGAGAAGGCAGGGAGGGCGTGGTTAGGGCAGAGGGCATGGTTAGGGCAGAGAGGGCATGGTTAGGGCAGAGAGGGCATGGTTAGGGCAGAGAGGACGAGGTTAGTGCAGGGAGGACGAGGTTAGTGCAGGGAGGACGAGGTTAGTGCAGGGAGGACGAAGTTAGGTCAGGGAGGGCGTGGTTAGGTCAGGGAGGGCGTGGTTAGGTCAGGGAGGGCGTGGTTAGGATTCTCAAGATGCTATGCACCTTGCTGCAAATAAGTAAAAAAAAATGTTGTGTGTATAAAGAGTTGAGCATGTCTTTATTTAGTCTAGTCGGGTCTCTTCGTATTTTATTTTGGGTTAGGACTATGTCTACGGTTTTCATGACATCTGTGACTTTTGTTGTCTAGCCCTGGTTTTGTCTGTTGATTAGTCCAGGCTGGCTTGTTTGCTGTGTGTCAGCTTACAATAACAGAGCTTCTCATGAGCAGGAATATCTTCAAATATCTTTATCTTCTATTGACGTCTCTTCTTCTGTAGCAACACTACTGTTGATCAGTCCATCCAACACACACAAACACACACCAGTCTGGACCTCCTCCCAGAGGGACATGAACGCAGCCATTGTGGTACAGGACTGAGCGGGAGGCACATCCTTATGAAATGGCCTTGCTTGGTTCGTCTCAGAGTGCCGGCGTGACATCGAGGCCCAGCCCAACCTCGCGGCTCAGCCCAACCTCGCGGCTCAGCCCAACCTCGCGGCTCAGCTCAACCTCGCTGCTGTCCCACAGTGCAGAGCTCCAGGATAGCTCGCAAGTGTTTGCCTAAGTCAGAGGGAACAACATATCGGTCACTGCCTTGGGGGTTTTTAGCACTTAGTGTATTGAGAATGCAGCCAATAGTTAAACGGCCATTCGGTTACACGGTGGACAATGCAATGTTACATATTTAATGATCGAGGCCAAACTACATGCCTGTGAACAGTGAGGAGAATCCAAATGTGTCCACATACATTTGGTCCAAGGCAAATATCTGGTGGCCAAAACATCACCTGATGCTCTGAACAGAGATCCAGAAGACACATACTTTATATTCGTCAGTGAATCTTACAGCGGCTTGCTTGCAGAAGCCAAAGGGGTGAGTAAAGTTGCAATCCAGGATGGTCTCTGAACCTCTTCTTTGTTCAAACCTTTGATCTCTCCTTGTGGCAGTGCAGCCATCAAAGGTATGTTTGAATATACATGAGCCATGGGATTTAGAGGATTTCCAGCATAGTCAGACCTGAACCCACCATTTGGAAAATCATGCCATTTGTCAATCACATAAGACGACCTGGAGAGAGACTGAAGGAATGGTACCTCTCAAGCAGTCGGACACACTAAAGGCCCAAGATGGTGTGCACTACAGTCACAAAGGATCCTCTTAATGGTTAGACGAGGTGTCAGTTCTGTCAGCAGAGGCAGGCGATGACACTTTACCTCGCATGCACAACAAGTCTTCCTCTGTCCTAATATTGAACATGACGTCTGGGTGTATGAGAAACATTGCCAGCAGTGCATTTTGATCGATACACCTGAAGCGTCTGCCAGAGTCCCATTATAAACCATCAGGGTTTCATCCCTGCGTAACAAGTCTGTTCACTCTTCTGGGGTGCCGAGAACAGGGAGCACCACTCAGCAGACAAGCTCGTTATAATGGACCGCTTCACAAAGTGAGCTCGTGCTTTTCCAAGGCGGAAGGAAACAAACTGCAAAACAAAACTGCCAAGAAGTTATGGGATCACGTCATCACGCATCCGTGAGTCTCTGGCGAGGGGTTCGCACTGATCAGGGAGCCGACGCCGAGAGAGCACTCTCACCGCAGATCTGGGAGCTCTTTGGAGTTTGGGAGCTGCAGCGAGTCCGAGAGCTACAACCACTAGATAAAGTTCTCCAGGACAAACACAGTGTGCCAGGACACATTCACACATCTGGCTGTATTGTAACAGTACACCAGACAGGAGGACATGCCTACAGCATCTCCCACAATGCAATGCCTCTCCAGACTCACACCAGGACTGCACCTTTGCGTTAGTTGCAACCCTTCTGGCCGAGATTCCTCCCCACTGAACTGGAAGACCTGAACGACAGCATCAGTAGTCCAGTGTCCTATTGCAGGCTCCAGTTTCCTAGCAGCGTGTTCTAGGATGCCACGGCCTCTACAAACGAAGATTTGAACATTTAGGCTCTGGGCCTCATTCACCAACCATTAAGAGGAAATTTCCTCTTAAAACCCACTCATGCAGATTTCACAATGATTACAACATTTTGTGTGATATGTTCTTAGATAAGAATAGAATCTATGCACACTCAAGAGCACACTTACGCACATTTCAGTGCTGACATTTGAGCAAAATAATTGTGACACCTTCAATTTTACAGTTTTATAATATAGGATTGAAATTACAATATATTTTTATTTTTTACAGAATTGTTTAGATTTTTTTAAAGGAAGGATTAAGTAAATATACACTACAACTAACTTATAAGTCACTGGTAAATTATGTTACTTCGGAACCATGTCATACAATAATGAGTGAAATAAAGTTTGTATCAGTCTGTATTAGTTACTCTGCAGTAATCAATAATTTTTTATAGTTGTGAGAAATTGGAATTGGAAATTGGAATAATTGGAATTACAAGAAATAATGTCACAATTAAACAAACTTTTTTTGTCAAATCACGCTTCCATAGATTTGTAGCCCTGCGGTGCCCTTTTATAGGGACTGGCAAGCATTTACTTATGATAATTAAGAAGAACTGCTGTACACTTTCAATTTATGAAGATATTAGGATTTATCATTATATGAACAAAGATATAAACAATTCTGCCATTTAAGAAACCTGGATCTGATGCAGACTACTCTTAAGATTTCTTTCTGAAGAACAAATTTGTCCAGTGTCCCCTTCCTGGAAGTCAAAATCATCTTTCACAGTAAGATCCGCCAAACATTCCCAGGACACCCAGAAGGTTCTCCGGGGTCTTAAAGTCCTCCAGGCAGAAAACCCTTTTGACAAATCCAGTACTGATGAGTTGACAGTGCTGCCTCGCTCTTCACCAGACTGTCCAGAACATATGGCCTCAGGTCATCTCGTACAAGAGCAAAATTGATCATTGATCTCTGGCCCTGGAGCTCAGCTACCCTGCACTCTTATGAGCATTCTTGTGTTCGAGGTGTTTGTTACTGATATTCCATGACTTGCACAGAAGTCTAATAACATCTCTATATTCAGGTTCTGACCAGAGAGTTATTCCTACCAATTGTGCCCTTCCAGGTATTTTCATCATTCCAAAATTGGTTGTTAGCTTGGGCTAACCCTAATGCTAACCCTAACACTAACACTAACGCTAACCCTAGCCCTAACCCTAGTCCTCAGGAAGACTATGAAGTCAGAAGGAAGCACTCTTTAAAATGTCTGCTCCACCTTCTCCAAGAAGTCTGAGTCTGAATGCTCCGAAATGCTATTTGGTGAAGAACACCCAGCCATATCCCCCCCCAGTCTGTTTTCCTCTGAGATCCAGTGTCATTGAATCAACGTTTACATTTTTTTTTTAAACCAATAGGATGAACTCAATCTGGGACTTGAGTATATTTACTGTTGGAATTATCGAGTAAAAGAGACACTACATTTGACTGGGCTTTTTCCCAATGACACCTCAGTTCAACATTAATTCAACGCACGTACATTTATGGCATTTGGTTAATGCTCTGTTCAGAGTGACAATGACAAGATGCAGGTTCACAAGAAATAGGGTGATATGGGTGACATATATATATATATATACATACAGTATATGATCTATATATATGATTGCTGGCTTTACCAGGTGAGCTCGACTTTTGAGTCATTGCTTCCTCACAGCATCACTAAATTAACCATCTTAATAAAACACTTATTTGTCAGACTTGTGGGTCCAGTGATCCCTGGCCTCTGTTAGAGATTCTGAACTTTCTAGGACAGACTGAAACGAGTGGATTTAAACAGACGGCATCTCCCCATTGGTCCTCGCAGTGGTACGGCTTGAAAAGCCAAATCTTGGGGGTCCGATTTCCCATATTCTGTCCAGATGTGTAAGCTCATTATAATGTCTGCAAGACAAATTGCACCCATATTTTTTGTTTGTTTACTTTGTTTTCTAATAACTTGAAGCTGCAGGTCACAAATCTTCTTTTAGCGTGTCTGCACATCTAAGTGCGTTACAGGATATGCGAGTAGCTGCTGAAAGCCTGTGTTATCAGTATCCTAGACAGCTTCTGCTGATCAAACCAACAGAAAACAAGATCAAGTATAAAAATATTAACCACGTAAACCACTTGAGCTCTGTTGGTAATAGAATATATTATGTTTCCTGGGTTTTTAAGGTCTAAAGACACGATAGTGAGCCATTCACCAAATTTTGATAAAACAATATTGAAACACCAACCAAAGTGATCCCATCAGTCCAAGCCGAGAAGGCCCTACGCATCGTTCTGATATTCCAGTAAACATGCCTAATTAACAGCCTGCTGTCACAGAATCAAAGCTGGATATATCAGCACAAGGAGAGAATGACAGTAATACAACTTCAATCTACCAATGATGACACTGCAAATCACTCAGGTACTGATGGAATGGTAGATTTTGATGAAAACTAAACTAGTGTTGGACACAAAAGGCTTTTATCCATTGCCAATACAACTGTATAAGCCTCAGCACAAAATAACTTAGCTGAGCAGTGATTGCCTTGGAGTAGAATGTGTCATTACAACATTTATCCACATACACAAACATTGCAATCAGCTTTTCAGTTTGACAACACGTATGGAGTACACCCTTAGAAGAGTCACCTCTAAGCAGCAAATGATCCTGTAAATATTTGTCTAAAGCTTTTGATTTGATTTCTAGATAGCTCTTGCACTCTAACTACCAGGGTTACTGACATAATAAGATGGAGAAGAAAGATGTGAAGTGTTGTGTGGAAGGGTGGAATCTCTTTTTTACACAAGATAAGGATGATCATTTTTCATCAAGTGGCTGATGTGGACAAATCCTACCAATGGCTGCAAAAGGCTGGACTGAAAGACAGCACAGAGGCACTAATCATGGCAGAGCACAGAGGCACTAATCATGGCAGCACAGGAAGAAGCTCTGAATAGAAGATCAATAGAGGCTGGATCTACCACACCAGGTGGGACCCCAGACGCAGGCTGTGCAAAGATGCCCTAACACTAACGCTAACATAACAGCAGACTGCAAAATGCAAGACTGCAGACAGAGTACACAGAACACGATAACCAAGTGGCCAGCGTAATATACAGAAACGTCTGTACCAAGTACGACTGGAATATATATATATATATATATATATATATATATATATATATATTTATTTATTTACACACACACACACTTTGTGCTCAGATGCATCACGTGAACCGAAGAGCAAGAATTTGAAAATCCTGGGAACTCAATTCTTTGTTTTTAAATACCTATGAGATTCTACAGTTACTGGCATAAACACCACACACCGTCAGTTCACATTACTCTCCAGATTATTTTAGATTATTTGATATACACAGACAGGAAATCCCTAACATTGTCAGATATTGTTTATGGGCTGTTGTTTTAGATTATGACTCATAACTGATTTGATATCGGGCTGAGCAAAAGGTCAGTCTTGTCCTGGAGGATGAAATGAAAACAGAGCTCTGTAGTATTTCACACCAATTTAACATTTCATCTGTCTCCTTTAAGAACAGTGACATAGATAAAAAGGACATTGAGAGAAAACAGAGGAATCACAAAGAGAGTTTAGCTGAAGCAGTCAAGACTAAAACACATGAAAACATCAGCTGTAATTTAAAAACGTTAACCTGCAATTTGATTAATAATACAATGAACCATTTCAAGTAGTCTTTAAACAGTTTCAGTATATTCAGCTGTGTACTCCTATCTTCTAGGGTACTACTATTTTTAAAACTATCCAACTTCACCCTTCAATCTTTTGGCTTGACCCACCCCAGTAGAACTTCTGATTCTTACTGGTCAGTTCAATCAAGATCAGTCTGGATTTGTTTTGTAGAAACTTCTGTAAAGGTCTGAGAGTCATTTTCTAATTTTCACACAGTAAGATGTGGTGTTTTTGGTATTTCACTCTGTGGCCAGTTGTTCCATGTTTGATGCTGTTCCTACGGCAGACTGAATTTACCAAGACACCATTCTCTCCCTCAATTTCATTTTCACATTCCTGAAATTGAGGGGTTGTGTTCCCATGTTCAAATGATGGAAAATATTTAATTGCAGTTGACACTAATCTTAAATTAGAAAATGGCATTTATTCTGTGTAAATTTTAGCGTGATACCAATGTGTAAACAGCATTTGAGAATGACCATGAGCCTGACCCTGTATTCTAACTAGACTCATTAACTTGTCCACACTCAACTGTTCCAAATAGTTGTTTGGCAGATGTAGTTAACAGTTTAATTTATTCCATTAAATGTTTTTAGACCCCAGAGCTGATCTCAGATATTCCCAGCCTTACAGAGGAATGCAAATACGGTCCTCCTCCTGTGAGAAGAGAGCACAGCTTTTTAAACATTACGGGCTAAAACATGGACGTCATGCACAAACAGAGGTTGTCCCTGCTAGTATTAAGAATGTCTATGTACATTCATGTCTCTCTGGGCACGAAACCCACATTTATTCCACTTTCACACAACAATTGTGAATCAACAACAAAGTGTATGTTTGCAAATAACACTTGGCTGTTTGCCATGATTTTCTTGAACTCTTGAAACCGAATATTTTTCTCGTCTGCGGATAACAAACAGTTAAACCACGATGTTGACGACCCTTGTTACTTTAATTTTCAGAGCAGTGTATACCTTTTCTTTAGGTGCCACAACAGCTTTGCCCAGTACCTGACCCCTTACACCTTCTCCAGCCTGCAGGGATATTATGGTAATGTTTATGATGCAGTTGCAAAAGAGATGACTTGTGCTGTTTCAGAAAGTAATACAGTGACAATTTTGTAGCAGTGGTGGATCCTTAGGTTGTGCTGAAGAAGAGCACCGCATGTACTGAAAAAGCCTCCTTTGGTAATGACCATAGAATATGTTGTGAGGGAAAAAACAAGCAGTTGTATACGTTTTATACAGCACACAGTGCAGTAATTATTAAGCAAAGCTAACATTTTATATAAAGGTCTGTCAGAAAAAGGGCAGATGAATACAGGACCCATTTTTGTGGACGAGTTCACATTTGCACTTGTACTGTATGTGGGAAATTGTGTGGTGTACAGGGTTATTGCAAATATACGTCATCGCTCAACTATCCGGACGGATTTATGAGAACGTGCTGCAGCCTCTTATTCATGAACGTCTCTCGTTAGAATATCTCGGTGTTTAACTAGAAGCAGGACGGGGGCAGTGTTGTATGTAGCGGCTGATAACCTTACTGCTCACTCAACTGCAGGATTCCACGAGAGGTTCAGTGTCAACAGATTTTGCAGAATCTGTACGTCAGCAAGAAATGGCGCTTAGCAATTGGAGGTACATTCTGGTTTCTTTCAACTCCGAAAGAACTCAACTAGTTCTTTCAGAACTATAGTGTAAAGGGACCACGTACTCCAAGTGAAAATATGAAACGTGTCCATGTGATCAGTGGTTACCCTCTGGTTACACCAGATTCGGCTCTCTGACCATGTCCGCATGAGAAGTCAAAGGTAAATTTGCAACTACGACACACATTACAACGTGAAAGGTGCACGAAATAGAACTGCACGAAATAGAACTTATTTTTGGTTTGCATCTGTCTGGTCATCACTCTTATGCGCCTTCTCTCAAATGTGTCAGAGGATGTATTGGACAGCTTTCAAGAAGTCATCGCTTAGATAATAGATAGGTCAGCTAACGCTAAAAAAAAAAAAAAAAAGAAAGAAAGACAGATTTAGAAGGCATGGACTTCTAAATATTTATTCCCTGAAGCCAGATGTAAAGCTGTGTGATTAGTTTGAGCAGAACAGATAGCTGTGTTTAAGAACTACAATCTGAATCGCCATTACGAGAGTAAACGTGCAGAGAAACGCAAGATCTACACTGATGCAGAGCGAGCACAGGTATCTGAATATTTGCGAAACTGCAGAGGCAGCAAGGATTTTTACCAGAGCTGCACTCGTCCAGAGATGCAGCAGTCAGGACCAGCTTAGCAATATACCACAACACCGCAAGAAACAGCAAGACATTCTGACATATGGTGGACTTTGCAGCACTAACTTCTCCTGACCAAAAAAGAGGTGTTTGCAGATGTGTCCCTCTCCAGGCGATATGGTAGAGGGGAATTTGTAGCTTCAGCTGCAAAACAAAGCAGATAATTGTAATTTTTCCCTTGGCTCTGCACAAGAGCTGTTATCTGTAAAACAGCCCAATCGCTGATCTTTATGTGTGGGGTAGGATAAACGTTGAGATGATGGGGGAAGCTGGCAGCTCTGTGATCAATGTGATCAAACTAAAACTGATCACAACCATTACATAATATAATTCTGTCCTCCATATTTTCATTGTATAATTGTATTGTGTCATTTACTGTTTTTTATTAGGCATATTATATATACACCGTATATAGTATACATGTAGGCTATCTATTGTGCAGAACCGAGTTAAGCGTATTAGTCTGGCCGTGTAAAACCTTTCCAATTTTTCATGTGGCCCCTTGGGAAAATTCATTGGACACCCGTCTTACACGATGTCTTAGACTGACAGTTCAAGTGGAAAATTTCCTTCTGTCAGACCTAATGACCAAGATTTTTTTTTTTTTTTTACCTTAGATATGCTACATCAGGCCATCAAATCCTTTCATTACACATTCACTGACAAAACAGACTGGCCTCAGATGATTGAAAAAGGATTTTCGTCTAAATGGACTGTTGGTGGAAGTGGCCGTGAGAATTGGTCTCTCGGTAGGCTGCTTCCATTTGCCATTGGTCACTTTGTCCCTTTTCCCACTGAGGTTCAGAGTAGAGTGCTCCTTCAAAACATCAGCAAGCCTGGGTCAGTTCTGAAAGAATCAGCATACGCAGTACTAGGGTAACATCAGGCAACTCTGCAGGGATTTGTTAGACCCTTTCTCCCTTGTCTTTCTCCTAGATGGCTGCACAGCAGAATGAGGCCTGTCGTTTGTGAGAGGGACATAAGGAAGGTGACAATGCCTACTCGGCCAGACAGAAAATGTAAAAGACTGGATGAGGAGTTCAGTTGAGGCCAACTACACTTTACCCTGAGTTTCACAATGCAGTGTCTAACCCAACAGACATGTCTGAGCTTCTAAAGACATCAACTGTTCAAATCATTCATGTGCTTGACCTCATACCAGTGTCATCACATGAAGCAATCAGTGACGCATGTAGCCGGGCAGACAGAGATCTTATTGGCTTCACCAGTGCAGAGACAGACACATTGGCTGGAGGTATTTGACATTTCATAGTTTTCTGTGGATATAGGATACAGATTGCATCAAGGAAACCTGCTCTACCTCAGGGAAGGGACTTACCTTAAAAAAGAAGATGCAAAGCATAACATCCTTGGGAAGTTGACAGCGAATGTATGGCCAAAAGAAGATTCTGAAACAAGACTCTTCTGTTGCAAGAACCGGGTTGGCCACGTGGCTGTGAAGGCTGGAAGACCAGTCTTAAGTTTAAGATAGACAGGCTCGGGTCACGACTAAAGGTGGGAAACGTGGAAAACAAAATTTCTCCCCATTAAAGGAGAAATAAAGCCCCTTCCAAGTGGAATGATAACCTGATTATAAGAAATGGACATCACATTTGGCCTTAGAGGAAGGGAGGATTTTAAAGGATAAGCCTTATAGTCATATGATCCAACACTGGCTAGCTCTCTCATGAAAGTTAGGTTTAACTTTGCAATGAAATATTGTTTTTTTACTTCGGGGATATTACAGAATGTTGTATAAAAATCAAATAGGCCATTCTGGTTGACAGGGTTTAACTAGATTGTTGGGAAAAAGTCTTGAGGAAGATTTTTTTTTCAAATTCTTGATGACTTGTGTCCATGTCTGATGGAAATCTTCAAGAGAAGACCAGATATTAGCAGACTTATTACAAGACAAACACGAGTTAATATTTCAGTTATCAATGGTTTAACAGCTGGGTCACTTAAATTACATCTGACCAATGTGGCATCTCATTTTTATGAGAGTTTTTATTCTGATTCAGATTTTCTTTCCTTCTAAGAATTACAAAGGACAGCATACAAAAACAGAAACATTTGTATTCAGATTTTCTTTTAACTGAATCTTCTTTAAACCCAACATAAAAATGTGCGCTAGGTTATAGGACAAACCTTAGATTTTCACAAACCTTCAATATAATACAAAAAGCAATAATTTGACGTTTCCAAATGAAAAGAAACAGACTGAGAAGAAGCAGATTTATCATATTTCCAAAGCACGTACCCTCTACTTCAGAAAATGGTTCATGATCCAGTGTTATGAATTCCATGATTTCCCTCATTATTGCTTTCGTTTTCTCGAAAGGGTCTGCAAGCTCTGGGCTTTTGCCAGCTTTAGCTTCAACCTCTTTGCCTTTGTTAACGCACTCCAACAGCATATGCAGCAGAATATTGCTGCTTTAAATCTCTTAATTGATGTTCTTAAATTCATTGTTCCGAATGTTTTTTCGCTGTTGATCCTCCACGGCTTACACGCCTTCCATGTGTTGCCAACAGCTTATTTTCTTCACTCACTCAACTTCCACGCTGAGGACAGCTTTTTTCTTTCTGGACTAAAGTTAGTAAAATCACTGTGGTGTTCATGTGCGCTTGTGTTTTTGCTTCTGTGGCCCTTGAGCACAAGATAATGCAAAAACCATCAGATTACCGGCCAATCGATCGGTGCATACATATTTAAAATCTGTCACCAAAATATCTGCAATAAAGTGGAGATAACTGGATTACAGTTTGTGGCAGCTGCCTTAAAAAAAACAACCTCCACAACTTCCATTTCCCAAACTGCTCTTTCTCTACTCAAACACAGTCATACTGTAGATGATAGACATTTGAAGTATATTGTTTGAGCTTTGTACATACTATTTGTGAAATAAATGACTGCAACTGAATCAAATGGACGGTTAAGAGTACATACAGATTAGATATAGAAATGAACAAATAAACCTGGACAAATAAAACTGAAATGATCTTAAGTGTACGTACCGTCTTCTAGACCACCGAGTCAACAGCCATTAGGATGATGCACCCAAGCTTTTCCAAAGCAGCGCCGTATCTTTCCTTCATTATCTATCTCTCTGTACATCTACTCATCCCTCTCTCGACATTACTTCCCCAATCTCTCCCTGACTCTCTCCATCTCTGCACCCATCTACAGATGTACTACCCACCCACCTGCCTACCAATTCACCTGCATCCATCGGTCTACTGTCTGTCTTTTTTAATCTATCTTTTTTGTTTTTCAGGCATTAGTATTTCTTTTTCATGTTATCTTTACTTGAAACAGTCAATATTACAGAAAAAAATTGCCAATTGTATTTGCTAAATATTGTAACTAAAATAAATTATTGCTGTCTTGGAAACAGCAATGATAGAATGGTCAGAGTTGGAAATGTTTTCCTTTAAATGACTGGGTCATACATGTACAGTATCAAGATGAAACACTTGGCTAAAATGAAGAACGACAGCTGAGCTAATACGAGCTGCTGACGGTCCCCTCCGGTGGGCGTAGAGTGTACACAGAAGCAGGACTCTGGAAATTACCATGAGAACATTGTGAACCTGTTGTTCCACATTGCTGATCTATGGATAGTGCATAGATACGTGGTTTCATGTTGAAGTCATGTTTTAAGTATTGTTACTACAGAATGCAACCTGCATGCAATAATTGATGATTAAAAATGGTTTTGGTCATATGTTCATGTCAGCACCAGTTCTGAGTTTTTCCCCCCAATTAACTGTGTGCGTGTGTGTAAATATATATATATTTTTTTTAATTAATTTTTAATTAATGTGGAGCGATAATGAGACAGATTCTTTGAGAAGAGTGAGATTTATTAATGTGAAATTATCAACACAAAATTACAAATGCAGGATGCAGAATGACGACAAAAACAGTATGTAAATTCAAAGAGAATATGGACAGACTGACAAAGCCCAGAACACATCAAGGCCAAGACACCCAGCAGTGAACAATGGCAAACCACACATGGAGGAAAACACAGGGTTTAGATACACAAACTAATAAGGGACTAGACAAGGAACAGGTGTAAGTAATGAATTGCAGGGGGGCGAAACAGGCGCGTAACAAGGAACAAGAGCAGGTAATGTGACGGGGGTAGCTAAGGTAACTGAGATGACGGGTGACTGAAACACACACACACTTTATTTGTGATAGGGCAAAATAAATCCAGCTCAAGAATTCTCTCTTTTTTTTTAATTTTTCCACAACCTCTGGAATTTGAGTACAGAAACCTTAAAATCTTGAGTTGAACTAGTGGGTTACCAGGGTTGACTGCACAGTGGATCTTCAATAAAAATGGCACCTGCACCTCTGGTCTCACACCAAGTACATTCAGCTCATCTGGGTTTACGGTGAACTGTTATCTAAGCAAAGAATGAGCTCTGTCCTAGTGAACTCATAAATAAATGAATTCAAGTGGTTTTAGCAAGTGGTTATGCGGTTATAAAGAGTCATGCTCTGTTTTGAGAGAGCTACAGGCACTGAGAAGGGACAAAAGAAAGAAATAACTAATTTGAATGTATACTATTTAATTCAAATGCATAACATTATCGATTCATTCATATGAACCAAGGCACACAAACGAGGTTGGGATGTATAAGATCTGTTCTCTTATGATCAATCAGTATCTTAAAAGGTGCTTCTATTAGCTGCAAACGGTAAACAAGCTATTTAAATTATGCATCGTTTTTCATTCACAAAAGCCAGAAAATGTCAGAAGTTAATTAGTACGTTTCGCTCCACACACCAACGTAGGCCCAGTGGTATTCAGTGACGGGGGTACAGTGAAACGGTATACAGGCAGGGACCATTGTACACACACATGTACGCACAGTGCCTCTGCCCACCACACAAAATCACCTACTGTTGCAATAACAACACAGCCACACGAGAAGGTCAGTCGCCTGTTAGAAAAATAATAAGGCATTTGTTTCATTGCAACTTTCCATGTCTGACCTTCCATTTGGAATGACCAGTGTGTCGTTGTGAAATCACTGCAACAATGTCCCATATAGCCTTTACTACCACGTTTACCTCAAACTCAGCTCCTAGATGACACGGGGTGAAACAATACACATTTTCAGACTTCATACACATTTTAAATTCTGTGGCCGAGATGCGGTTTAATATTTTAAAGGTTGAAAACAAATGATTCCACAGTGCTGCATTTATGTATACACAGTTAAGTGTGGCTCAGATAATAAATCTCTGTGCTAGACAAATGACTGCAAAATAACATGTTCTTGCACAAAAAAAATAAATCTTATAAACAGTGCGAACTATTGAGGTGTGAACTGAACAGCCATCATCTAAAACCTTATACAGCCTATGAGTTGCTCCTAAAGGATACCATGGAGAATACTGATAAAACAGTTTTACAGTTTATATACTGCTTTGAACTTTTAAGTTGTTCATGTTTTTACTTTGGATTTTCATGAAAGTCTTACAGGTTAAAACTACAATCCAGTCCCTTATTGGTGAGGAGGGCTTACTGAAGGCAAACAATTTCATCTCATCAATCCAACCCGAGAATCTCCTGGGCATAATCCTAAAATTTCAATACTCAATTTGACATTCACACTCCTTGCAGTTTGCCTTGCTACAAATGATTCCCTCATTTCTCTGGTCCTGCTTGAGAAGGACTGTCCATATTCCTTACATTTGATAATATTTTTCTGGTTATAGGGATGTACTTAAAAGTCATTATAGTTGATACTGCCAATATAGTATTCCAGTAAAACACAGGCCAGATGTTAGCCCTGTCAGGTCATTTGATTGGATACCAGTAATGGAACCACATCATTTTGTACCAATCAGATTCCATTGCACCAAATTCCGCAGCAATACCACGTTGGGTCCAGACACAACTGCCAGTGCACAGACTGGAATCCAGGCTGGCACTTTGCCATTATCTTCAGGCCATGAACAATTTACGGTGCTGTTGAGCCTCTTCCTAAAAGTGACCTTCAAGCAACTTGGAACGAAGTGCTTTTGATCAACGCCACAGTGGCATCAGCCATCAACTGGGCTTGAACCAACCTAGTGAGTCTTAATTCTGGATCACACTGGGGGATTTTGGCCTTACAAAACAGATTTTCACAATCGGATATAATTTCTAGGTCAGGAGGTAAATCGGAAGCAACTGTCACATGGATAATCTGGTAGTGTGAGATCTGAAATGAGTCCATCCTAATCCTGACATAAAGGGTGCAATGTGCTGAGATTTTCAGACCTGCGAGCATTTTCACCAGTCTGTAGTGTGTACCAAGCTTTAGGTGAGGTCTGTAGTGTGTACCAAGCCATTCAGATAAGCATGCAGATAAGCAGACACTGATGAGGATAAGCAGAGGCACAGCCATCATCACTGACTTGGTCTATGGAGTGGCTATTTCAAATGCTTTCTGCAACTCACAGGTGGGTTTTTAGATCTAAAACCAAAAAAAGACAAGAGCTATAGCTATATACCAATCAGCTCTCATGCTACAGCTCAGATGCACCGGATGGGAGCATGTGCAGCACATTCTCTGCTGGCATACTTAAATATAATGTGATGTGAATAGTTTAACTATTTTTGGCAAATACTAAATGAAGCAAAGATGTCGGTAACACTTTGTGCTGATTCTGATATGAATGAGAATTAGCCAGAAAGAAATAAAACGAGAGCGAGACATTTCATAAGTAATAAGGTGCTTCGGTTCAAGGTAAATGCTCATTTTCTCTCACCATTAAACACCCCAATCCAATCTAATCACAAGGGCCTATACTGCCATTTTTCTATAACACCCCCTCATAAGATTGTCCATTTGGGCCACAGTTTATAGGTAATGTCTCTCATGTCCACTGCAGCTGGAACAAAGCCATCATGGCTAAGCACTGTGTAGAGTAGTCCTTATTACACTGATCTAAGATCAGTCTTTTCCTGCTGAAATCCTAACTAAACCACTGTACAATGATCTGCAAAAACTGATCTCAAATGAGCAACTAAAGTGCTATTAATTTTAATATATTACGCAAAATTGCTGTTTAACAGCCCACTTCTCCTTTTCTCCTTATGGAGGTTGAGCCCACCATCCCATCCCACACACGGATTGGATAGAGAAACAATCATGCAAATGTGGTCATGGTGGAAGAGCACTGATTGGATAGTGAAACATTATGCAAATATGATCATTGTCAAGGAGGCGAATGGGAGTGCAACAACTGATGCTTGATACCCTTGGAAACCAGGCTGTTTATTGAACCCTGGTGCAACAGACCAAAACTTTTGCCAACCCCCCATTGTTCAGATAATCTGTTCATCTTTTTAACAAACCCAAAATGCCATAGGAACAATATTGTAACACATAAGACTGGTTACACTTTACATCAATTTGTCCTTTTGATCAAGCCTTTTGAATTTAAGTCTGTTAGCTATGCATGGTAATGATTGAGGGCAACACGCCAAGCACAAATGCAACATTTACTAATGCATATTCATGAGCATGGCCAAGCCTATGTAGTGAACAATAACACCTGCAACAGCGCAACGAGATGCTGATTTAAAATCTCTCAAATCCTGACAGATTTCCTTTCCTCAGACTCAAAGTTAAATACATTCTAAGACATGGGTGCTGGTCAGGGGCCGAGTTCATTATGGCACTGCCATTTCAGCATGTTCACTTATTTGTCCTCCAATTGAGGTTTGTTGGGCCAAACCCTGGAGAAAGCACAAATATTTGGCCCAGTGATCACAGACTGACCAAACACACTTGCTACAAATGGTAAATAAATGTTAAGAATGTCAAAAATAAAAACTAGGAACCCTTTTCTATGAGCTTAGTCAGCTGTAACTTAGTGTCTTTTTTAATTTAAAGTCTGCCCTCAGTTTAGGACAGGGCTATGTAGGACAGGGCTGTGTAGGACAGGGCTTTAGAAGCAGAGGGAGAAGCTGACATGACATGGGCCCCACACATCCTGTTCCTGTGAGAAAGCCTGACATATCCTGACAAGTATAACAAGGAGCAATCTAACATGAAATCTAAATAATTCATTAAATATTTAGCATAACCAAATAACACCCTGCACTCATGCCAATAGGAGAACCGCTGCCCTCTGCTTCATCCGAGTCACAGAGTATACCATGGGAACAGATATCCAGACCACACCCTACCATGCTGAAATATTCATCCTAGCTAGCCATGCTAGCGTTAAAGGCCCAGACATGGAACACCATAATGAGTTTGAATGGGGTTTTTGCACTTGTCTCTCCACATTTGCAGACTCCCGCCTTCCAGCCGTGGAACAGCTTGCTTTGCCTGAGTGCTTTCCTGTGTCTTTCTACGCTATCCCTGCCTGGCCAACAAGCCCGGTGCGTTTAGAGTCACAAAAGCATTTAATTTTGGCGAATGGGCCAATGACCCAGTAGCAGAGCTGCCAGACAGACATTTCCCAACAGGCTCCATGCGGCTTGCTGAGTAGGTTGGGCACTGTAATAAAGCAAACAGTCCAGGAGATGCCAGAAAGTACTGAGAAGTTGAACACAGTCACATCGCCACGGGTTCTGTCGCCAGGCTTCATTATGATGTCACTGCTTGTGCGCCAGTGGCACTGGAGAGCTCACAGAGACTTATTATGGGATGGCAGAGCCAGCAGGGCTAACAAGGGAGCCCAGCTCTGCTCAGCAAGGGCCACAGCACAGTTTTGTGCTCACACACACCCATTTCTGACCTCAAAGGTGTTGATAATTAGGCTACTCACCTTTGGAGGACTGTGGCCCTCTAGGCCTGTAACTGGTCTTGCCTAGTCCGTGGATTTTGCAGAACAGCTCCTTTAAAAATTCTCTTTGTTACATTACTACATTAAAAGGGAAGACAATGCAACATGCTTGGCCTACATCAGATGAAAGAAAAGATGCCTTACTTGTCACCTTTTAATTAAAAGAGCCTACAGAGGTAATGAGCATTAACAATTCACACAGGTAATGACACCTTGTGAACACATACGATCAGAGAGACAACACATTAATGGTGGTACGGGTGGAAGGTCAGGAGGAACACCCGCCCCCACATCTGCTGAGCTCCACCCAACAGACGTAGTCCTATAGAAAAAAAATGTACATTCCCAACAAATCCACAAAACACAAACCATTTTAGAGGAACATGGTGAAATCTTTCTCCAGATTGAAATCCTTTGGAGACATCGTATCAACCAGGTGTGTATAAAAAAAGTTTCCCTTGTGCAGCATTGTGCAACAGTCCTGAATGCTGAAACGACCCAATTTTGTTTGGTGCCAAAATGCAAAAATAGACTGCACATGATGGCACTTCATGATGATAGTGATAGCACTTAACATATTAGTGTGCAGGGCTCATAAGGTTACACCCACACACAGCAGCAACCCGCACAGACAGTGGATGCTATACATTGCATTCACATGGTTACGTGTCATGGTTCCTTTTGTTTTAATGTACTTGTCTGGCTTAGCTTGGGGGAATGCTTTTGGTTTCTTAGTGAATTGATAGTAAGCACCGATCCCATGGTTAGAGCTTCCTGGACACACTTGCTCTTCTGGTGGTGATATGAGGAAGCTGGTGGAAAGTGTAGCCTATAAGGATCTGATTGTAACGCCCTTAACCTTCCCTGTATGGGATCACACATAAATCAGTGGCTTCCTAATTATAACGAACTCGCCCTAATATCATTCCTTAAGCAGGTCTATTATACATTAAATTAGCAACGGTTATAAATGATCCTGGTCATGAGGATAGGTTAAACAGCAAAAACAAACAGCATCGACGTAACACGAGAACTAAATTCAAGGGTCTTTATGTAATAATAAATACATTAACATCAAACTCCAATTACACTATAATACCCTGTTCTTTTCTCCACCCAGTCTCGCTACCCGTGTCACTTTAGTGTATCTACCAGCGGCTGACTGGCTACTGTCCGCTCGGTGCAACGTTGCAGACCTGAAAGTGGTCAGGATTCGTTTTGGCCCCAAAAACAGAAATGGCCGCTTCGCTCCGAGAGAAAAGTATGACATAAAATCTAAATAAATTGCAGATGCTGTGTGCGAGTTACCGTCCATGTTCTGCGTCAGTTCCGTGAAGTAAACACTCCAGCAGCGACACACCCAGAACGACGCCTCCGAACCAACTTCAGGCCCTTCGCCTTCCAAGTCAGCCTCCTCTTTCAACTGCCTCCAATCCTTGTTGACTCACAAGGTGCCACTCCCCACAATCTCGAATTTCATTAAACTTAGCTAGCTGAGCTAGCTACGTGTGGCAATATCTCCAGCTCACCATTCCCAACGCCATTAGCTAAATGCTAACCTATCCGGCCCACTTGCCAATTTAAACTACGTAAACTTTCGTCGACTGAAAGAAGCTCTCTCTCTCTCTCTCTCTATCTACGTTGACACTGAAATAATTCAGTAATCTATTCGTATTTTAGTCAAAAATACCTGTTAGCGGCTCAACTATCACTTCAGATATGACTCCCCCCCCATTTCACTTTTTAAATTCTCTTTTCCCTCTCTTGCCATGTAACGGATGACGCGCCTTAGTCGCTCACACCGATTGGCTACTCACATGGAACAAACAAACCAAATACAACTTTCACGTAACCAAAGTCATATAACGTTACCAACATTTAAGGAACAATTGAATTCAGGACTTTAAACATTTCCCTTTTTCATTATGTTTTCCCTGGGCTACATGATGATAACATGTACCAATGTTTCTAAACATTCCTGATCCTTAATGATCCTCTAAGCTCTGTGGTGTAGCAGTAGTCACAACTTTAAATGTAGGAGAGTGTCTGCTCTTTGGTCTTGCCATCTTGAAAAAAAAAATCCATCTTGAACTCCCATTGTGTTTATTCTCTGTTGCTGCTAATCATCTGTCATTTTGCTCCTCTTATTGAAAGCTTGAAAGTAATTTATTTTTTCATTTAACATACCCATCCTCTGTAGAACAAATGCATTTTATTCTATGTAATTGACTAAGGTGGAAAATTATTTTTAAGAAGGGAGTCGACTTCTGTGTGCATGCAGTAAATAGTTTTTGTCTGGAGGTTTGTAATCATCTGGGTGCTTTCACAAATGACCACCACCTCCGCAGAAAATGTACAGAAGGCCCAGTGCCTGTGGAATGTGGTATCACTGTGGCGAGGGTTTTGGTATCACTGTGGCGAGGGTTTTGGTATCACTGTGGCGAGGGTGTCAGCATCAATTATAGCTCTCCCTGGAAGTGTCTCTTTTGTCTGTAGCACTCATAAATATATTTCTCTTTATCCAAAACAGCCATGCCATCACCTTTCTCTGAAGATTGCATCACTACAGTACACTACAGTGCATACTGTAAATCATTAAAGGTCTTTAGTTGGTGTCAGCCCTGACTGGCTCCACCCCATCAGTCTCTCCCTCTCTTCTCCCATTGGCTGAAATGCTGCCACAGGGTGGGTGCTTTTAATAACTGCTTCTTGCTAATGGGAAGGAGAATGTGAAGGCCAATCTCTCATTGCCTCCAGTTCTCACTGTGCCCTTCTATTGTTGTATTATATAATCCCTGAGTCATTGGGCTGTATAATAACCAGTATGCATGGTGCACAGATTCCATATAATGGAGATCATCTCCACCACATGCTTCAGGGAGGCATTATCCACAAGCAAAATCACTTTGGAGGTCACAGCAGCATGGCCACCCCTAGCTCTCTGACCTCACCATGGCCGCCACCAGCTCTCTGACCTCACCAAGGCCCCGCCCCCAGCTCTCTGACCTCACCATGGCCGCCCCCAGCTCTCTGACCTCACCGTGGCCGCCCCCAGCTCTCTGACCTCACCATGGCCACCCCCAGCTCTCTGACCTCACCGTGGCCGGCCCCAGCTCTCTGACCTCACCGTGGCCGCCCCCAGCTCTCTGACCTCACCATGGCCGCCCCCAGCTCTCTGACCTCACCATGACCACCCCTAGCTCTTTGACCTCACCATGACCACCCCTAGCTCTTTGACCTCACCATGGCCGCCCCTAGCACTTTGACCTCACCATGGCCGCCCCCAGCACTTTGACCTCACCATAACGGCTTCCAGCTCTGTATATGCTATGTGCTCGGCGGGTTTCCTTTTTCCAGTATTTTCCTCCATCAGAATCAATACCTTGAATCTTATCCACGGCCCTCACTGCTACGGAAACGAGACCAAATTGAATCAGAAGGTGTGACTGACGGATGCATTAGTGACTGGAGGGGAGGCGGGACCTTCTCACCTGTCAGGAAGAAGGAGTGAAGGCTGCTAAAGACAGAGTCGATATTTCAGACAGCAGGCTGAGAGGTTCTCTGAGCTCTGGGCCTCTGTGGGGAATCATACATGTGCTGCTCTCAGCAAAGCCTCATGATCAGAGCAGCTTTACAGCAGGGAAAAACACAGAGATACACGCATGCTTACGTGTGCACACGCACAAATAATGGCGAAAACAAAACAGGCACACGCTCACACCCGGTGGTTTTTGACTGATTTTCCCTTTCACTATGTGACTCAAAATGACTGTGAAACCGCTAGCATTAGCATCCTTACAGCGAATCATCAGTGGCATGATGAATGGCACGACTGTTGCCGTCTCGATGGCTGCAGTAAATCAAATGTCATAGAGGTGACATGGCGTGTGTGTGTATGAGTGGCATATGGTGAAATGCAGTTATTGTCCTGATCCAGAACCAGTAACTGATCCAGAACTCGGCGGCTCGACTTGTCTTCAATGTTCCTAAGTTCAGCCATGTTACTCCTCTGCTGCGCTCTCTTCACTGGCTTCCTGTAGCTGCCCGCATCAGATATAAAACCCTGATGCTGGCCTACAAGGCTAAGAATGGACCAGCACCTCCATACATGGTGGCAATGGTCAAATCCCGATCTGTACCCAGAGCTCTTCGAGCTTCAAGCACAGCTCGGCTTGACCCACCATCTTTCAGGACATGCGGAAAACATGCATGCAGACTTTTTCAGTTCTGGCACCTCAGTGGTGGAACGAACTTCCACTGAGTGTCGAATGGCAGAGTCTCTTGCTGTTTTTAAGCGAAGACTGAAGACACATCTGTTTCAAGAGCACTTAAATTAAATTTTACTACATTAGCATGTATTAAATTTTTGTGACTGTAATGACTTTTCTTGCTTTTATCTGTTAAGTAGGGTTTTCTCAGTATATATTTGAGTATATCTAGGCGTCCATACTGACTGTATCTAATAATATCTTTGCTTAAAGTTTCTTCCTGATTTTAGCCTAAACTAACTAGCTAGAGATTTTGTTCTGAGTAAAACAATGAAGCACTTTTTGTAAGTCGCTCTGGATAAGGGCGTCTGCTAAATGCCGTAAATGTAAATGTAATGTAATGTCCTGAAGCCACTCAAAGAAACAAGTTGTGTTTGAAGTCTCTACACTGGTGACACTGTTCAGTTGTTGCTGTTGTAGTTGCTGTAGCTGATGCTACCATAGATGATGGTGTTGTTGCTACTGTAGTTGATGTTACTGTAGTTAATGCTACTGTAGGTGTTGGAGTTGATGTTGCTGTAGTTGCTGTAGCTGATGCTGCTGTAGATGATGATACTGTAGTTGCTGTAGCTGATGCTGATGTAGATGATGATACTGTAGTTGCTGTAGCTGATGCTACTGTAGATGATGATACTGTAGTTGCTGTAGCTGATGCTGATGTAGATGATGATACTGTAGTTGCTGTAGCTGATGCTACTGTAGATGATGATACTGTAGTTCCTGTAGCTGATGCTACTGTAGATGATGATACTGTAGTTCCTGTAGCTGATGCTACTGTAGATGATGATACTGTAGTTGCCGATGCTGCTGTTGGAGGATGTTGTGGTGATGGTGGTTTTGGAGTATTTGTTGCTCTTCTTCGATTGTTGCACCGTCACAGTAGGTGTGTTAGAGCAGCAGCCATTAACTTGTGAAGTCAGGGCCCTTTTAGCACTGATAAATCCTTATATTAGAACCTTACTTTAAATGTATCTGTAAACTTTTAAGACATAATTGCAGTTTTGACTTTTAGACATGGCCAAGTCATTAAAGGTCAGCTAATATTTCCCATGAGCCCAAGGAGAGACCTGCCAGGAGTAGATCTCACCTCCGTTGCCGACGCTTCACACCTCAGCTGTAAAACAAGCTCTACGTCGGGTCACATTGGCCTGAGTGTGCGAACGCTCCCTTCGAACACGTCCTGTGCTGTCGCACTCAATCAACACACACACTCTTTAAACTCATTAGCACCCATCACACCTCACAGCAAGTTTACACAGGTCTGAAATAGATGGATAGAGCGGATGGGAGGGGGAGGGAAAGAAGAGTGTGGGTGTGTGTGTGTGTGTGTGTGTGTGTGTGTGCGTGCATGTAACATCTAATGAATCGAGATTCCCTGAACCCAAAACGGTCTGTGTGGCTCAGAGCTGCAGAAGTGCCTCAGGGCTCCTGGTCTTGTGATCCTTCATCCATGGCCCCAGCCCCCTCATCTCCACCATCTCCTTCATCTTCATCAACTCCATCATCTCCACCAGCCCCCTCAACTTCATCCACCCCCTCATCTCCACCATCTTTAATTAATCTAATGACTCCCACACTTCATTTCCTAATACTATTGCTTTTCTTTTTATCTTGATTTATTCCATCTCAATTTTCAATTTTATTCTATTTTTTTATAATTCATAGATTTCATTTCAGTTCTAATGTATCCATTTGTAAATCACTTTGTAATCTTAAAAGTGTAAAAAATACCACGATGATAAACAGCTTAATTAATGAGGTAATAAGTGTAGCAAGACACTTGGAGACATTTAGAGAGAAACAGGCTGAATGGATGTGTATCCATCCCTCCATCCTCCACAGTAGGACAGAGCTATAGCGTCCACATATTGAGAGGAACATTTACCTCAAAACCACATTAACATTTTCCTCTCAAGAGCTCCTCTGCCCACCAATATGAATTAGATGTTTCTCTTTAGACCTCTATTCAAATTGTTCAAAAATGTCTTTTTGTGTTAATCTGCAATTCTCTACCTGTCAGATTTGGGTATCACTGCACCTGATTATAGATAATCTACAAAAGCATAATTTATACAGTGTTGTTAATCTCCTTTGGACAGGCCTCTCCCCTCCCACACCATAGCAGGGAGAGTATTTTTTCCTGCTAATTATGACAGACAGCTGCCATGCCATGCTGCCAATGAATTCATCTAATTCTCCACCTACACACACCTATCATGAATTTCCTACGGATTATATTGTTAGTAGTTTTGAACTTTCTCAAGAGGTTGACAGATAGAGAAGTGGGGGGGGAGAAGAGAGATAGAATCATATTTCCTCCTGGACACATATGATACACATACATATGACCACATTAATTATAGACCTTGCTGCCATAGTTGCACATTCAGATTTTCTCTCTCTCTCTCTCTCTCTCTCTCTCTCTCTCTCTCGTATTTTTAGACCTGCGGAAGAGATTTATTATTTCCTTAATCAGGGCGACAGGTGTCGGCTTGCAGACCAGTTGCTTGGCAGAGTTGGAAAATATGGAGGTGTTCTTTAAATTGTCTGCAGCCGACTCTAAAGAAGGAAGAGGTGTCATTAGAGAGCAGTGTGGGGCGGTGCCGCTCAAAGACACGCAGACAGGTGTGTAATTAAATCAATTTGAGCCCTTTTTAAAAGCTATGCCAAATCACTGGTTGTACATTTCACCCATACTGGACATCACTCAATCTGTGTAGGAATAGGAAACAGAGACAGGCAAAGAAATTCCTGGACAAAACAGCAGAGAGAGAAAGGGGAGAGAGAGAAAAAAGGGAGAGAGGAGAGAGAAAGAGGAGAGATTGAGAGGAGAAAAAGGGGAGAGAGGGAGGGAGAGAGAGAGAGAGAGTGCAAGAAATGGGGGGTAGAGCAGGGAAAGAAAGCATTCTCTTACCCTCCCTTCTTCCTCCTAATGCACTTCTGATTACATCTGATCTAAATGATGAATCACTCACCAGTGGCCTCCAATGTAATAATAGCCTCAGCATGGGTATATGTTTACATGACCCCCGTAAACAAACAAAACAGGGCCTTCATGTCTGCTGGATATAATTATCCACTAGGTGGGCTCGAGGGGCGGAAGGAGCTGACAGTAGAGAGCTTTTGTTAGCTTGTCATCCCCAGGAGGCCTGCTGGAGAGAGCTGGACTCGCACTGCCTCACATCCCCCAGAGCGTGGAATTCCAGATGGATCCCGAAGGAATTTCCTTAATGCCTGAATGGAACTGAGGACAACCTATCGGGTAGTTCAAGATCGGCAGAGAGGAAAAAGGCGGACCAACCGTCCGAGATATTTGTTAAGTAAACGTATCCGCTCCACCCGCTTTACCTCCAGTAGCTTGTCATTTTTAAACGGAGAGAGTGAGAGACGTCAAGGCGAGATAGAAAGAGAGGAAAAGAGAGGGAGGAAGAGAGAGAGAGAGATGGAGAGAGATGGTGTGCAGCAATTCATCTACAATTCCGTTTCAGCGTTTTATCCACATCTGACACAGAGTAATCAATTGCCTGACACACAGGGGGAAAAGCAAGTCGCATCTCCTCAGAGTGGTCGCCACAACAAGACTCTCTCTCTCCCTCTTTCTCACTGCTTGATGCAGATGGTTCATATCAGCAGAGTCTGTCCAAGGTGACTTTGATTGATCATCGGCGTCTCCGGCAGAGGGGACACCTGGCAGGTCTTTGCGCCCGCGCAGGGGGAGGGGCAGAGTCCGACGCAGCTTGATGGACAGCCGTGTGCACCAATGCTCCGCTTCTTCCCTGGCTCCATCTGGGAAACCCAGACCTTGTTCGGGCCCTCTGATCTATACAGCATATGCATCGCATACGAGACATAAGAAAGATCTGAGATTGTATGGAACACCAAGCTTATTCAAATCTGCTGTAATGAATGTTGTAATGAATGAGCAGCAAGAACAGCAATGAGCTGCTTTAGATGGACAGATTTGCAAACCTCATACATATTCATTTACATACATCCATAGATTTACTCTCCTGGATTCATTTAGAAAGTGAATTTAAAGCAGGTAGACAGGAAAATAAGCTTTATCCTCTGACTCTACTAAGAAGCTCAGATCATGTTCCCTCTCTACCACCCTCACTCCCCTCCATCTCCTTCAATCCCCCCCTAAATCTCTCCCTCTCCCTCATTCCCTCCCTCATTTACTCTAAACCATCCTCACTCCCCATAATTCCCTCCCTCACTTCCTCTAAACCATCCTCCCTCTCCCTCATTCCCTCCCCCTCATTCCCTCCCTCACTTCCTCTAAACCATCCTCCCTCTCCCTCATTCCCTCCCTCACTCCCTCTAAACCATCCTCCCTCTCCCTCATTCCCTCCCTCACTCCCTCTAAACCATCCTCCCTCTCACTCATTCCCTCCCTCACTTCCTCTAAACCATCCTCCCTCTCACTCATTCCCTCCATCACTTCCTCTAAACCATCCTCCCTCCCCCTCATTCCCTCCCTCACCCCCTCTAAACCATCCTCAATCTCCCTCATTCCCTCCCCCTCATTCCCTCCCTCACTTCTTCTAAACCATCCTACCTCTCCGTCGTTCCCTCCCTCACTCCCTCTAAACTATCCTCACTCTCCCTCATTCCCTCCCTCACTTCCTCTAAACCATCCTCCCTCTCCCTTGTTCCCTCCCTCACTCCCTCTAAACCATCCTCCCTCTCCCTCATTCCCTCCCTCACCCCCTCTAAACCATCCTCAATCTCCCTCATTCCCTCCCCCTCATTCCCTCCCTCACTTCTTCTAAACCATCCTACCTCTCCCTCGTTCCCTCCCTCACTCCCTCTAAACTATCCTCACTCTCCCTCATTCCCTCCCTCACTTCCTCTAAACCATCCTCCCTCTCCCTTGTTCCCTCCCTCACTCCCCCTCTAAACCATCCTCCCTCTCCCTCGTTCCCTCCCTCACCCCCTCTAAACCATCCTCAATCTCCCTCATTCCCTCCCCCTCATTCCCTCCCTCACTTCCTCTAAACCATCCTCCCTCTCCCTCGTTCCCTCCCTCACTCCCTCTAAACCATCCTCCCTCTCCCTCGTTCCCTCCCTCACTCCCTCTAAACCATCCTCCCTCCCCCTCGTTCCCTCCCTCACTCCCTCTAAACCATCCTCCCTCTCCCTCGTTCCCTCCCTCACTCCCTCTAAACCATCCTCCCTCTCCCTCGTTCCCTCCCTCACTCCCTCTAAACCATCCTCCCTCTCCCTCGTTCCCTCCCTCACTCCCTCTAAACCATCCTCCCTCCCCCTAATTCCCTCCCTCACTCCCTCTAAACCATCCTCCCTCTCCCTCGTTCCCTCCCTCACTCCCTCTAAACCATCCTCCATCCCCCTCATTCCCTCCTTTGTGCCCTTGATGCCCTGCTGCCTCCAACGCCCCCCCACACTCTATTAATACCAGCACTTCTCCTGCATCCCATCCCTTTGGAAACCAGCCCAACAGGAAGATGCATGTGTGTGTGTGTGTGTGTGTAAACCAGCCCAACATGCTTGAGTGTATGCTTGTCTGTATGTGTAAACCAGCCCAACATGAAGATGCATGTGTGTGTGTGTGTGTATGGAACCCAGACCAATATGAAGATGCTTGAGTGTGTGTATGTGTGTGTGGAAATCAGCCGAACATAAACACAAACTCATTCACCTATTATTTGTGCACATTATTTACACGTTTTTTTTTTCCCACCAATGCTCACATGCACAAATATAGACAGACACACACACACTCATACATACATAAATACATACATACGCATTTGCACACACACAAATGTGCTCACACATGTAAACATACACACACACACTCCAGTTATGCGAGAGGCTGAAGGTCTTTGACCCGGGGACCCTTCCCTCACCTGAATAGAAGGAAAGTGTGCGTCCCTCCAGAGGACGTCTATGACACGCCCATGCTGGACCCTACTGGACACGCCCATGCGGGACCCTCCTGGACACGCCCATGCTGGACCCTCCTGTACACGCCCATGCTGGACCCTACTGGACACGCCCATGCTGGACCCTCCTGGACACGCCCATGCTGGACCCTACTGGACACGCCCATGCTGGACATTAGTGGACACACCCATTCTGGACCCTACTGAACACACACATTCTGGCCAGCCTCAGGAGCCTTCATCCCAGCAGAACAACGAACAATCAATGCACAGACTACTCCATGTAATACATGTTTATTTGTATGTGTGTGTGTGTGTGTGTGTGTGTGTGTGTGTGTGCGTGCGTATGTGTACATACAGTTACTTGGGTCACTGCTTCCTCTTTATTTCACTTATTGATTTTGTAGTGCAACATTCCCCACAGCAAACATCTTGTCCCTTTTTAGCACACACACACATGCATACAAACGCGTACACACGCGCACACACACACACACACACACACACACACACACACAGTGTACACACAAGTCAGTGGTTACTGTAGCCCAAACTGCCCTGACTTATACTGCCCTGCTCTCCCTTGGCCTGCCTCCTAACTGCCCCATCTCTAGCTTCATCTGCCACTGCCATTGTCTTGGGGATCAATAAAGTGTTGTCGTCTCTCCTCTTGATCGCAGAGCCCGAACAACATCAGCACGACTGCACCTTATGGACCATCTGTGAGGGGCTCCTCAAACAAGCTCTCCTGGGGATTCAAATCCAGGAACAGGCAACACGGGGTCACCGTCCACAGCTGGCAGAGGAAGCCGCTACCAGGAGGCAGGACGTCCTCGGGACGGATCCTGAGCCGTGTTCTATAAGCGCGGATCCATACAATGACGGGACGGGCAACATCAAGAACCCACCAGAATGTATCGTGCCCCCCACGCCTGGGTGAGAGTCCTGAGCAGAACCCTGTGACATCACAGAGCTCGAAGAGATTACGGCATGCGACCGACAGGGTCGAACTGAACACGACTCTGCATCACGTAGTCACTTCAGTGCAGGGAGCTGCAGGTTCCGGACGATCCAGTTACCGACAAATTCTGCACTTAGTTTCTTTGTGATACATGCTGGAAAAGAAAATGGAAGAAAGTGAAATTGAAAAGGAAATTTAAATCAGTTCCCAGGAGAACGTCCACCTCTAAAGGCTGTGAGGGATGTTCACCACAGGAGCCCTGCAGGTTCGGACACAGAGGTCAAGTGTATCTTATTAGGAAAAAGCAATCAGGTTTAAAACTTCCTTGCCAAGTAGGAGGTGCAAATTTTTCAGAGCAGAGTCTTTTCATCCCCCAGCCTGATTGAATTTGCTCTAATCTGGAAGAGGCAAAATTGCTGGGAGTTCTCACGCTGGGAGTTCTCACGCTGGGAACCCTCACACTGGGAACCCTCGCACTGTGAACCCTCGCACTGGGAACCCTCGCACTGGGAACCCTCATACTGGGAACACTCGCACTGGGAGCTCTCGCACTGAGAACCCTCGCACTGAGTGTCCAGCGCATGTCTGCTCCAAGATGAGAGCCAACGTTTCCGCACCTACTATGGGGAACACAGCAGGTGTCTTCTGCATAGGTAGACAGACAGTCAGACAGACGGACAGAAAGACACACAAGCAGGTGTAGTTCTCTTCATAAAGCAGAGGGAAAACAGACTGCCTCTATAAAGTCCACCTGCATCTGCTCTGTAGCTCCCATGGGAGAAGTGTTTCCAGTTGCTGGCCAGTAACTCACTCCCCCAGTACAATATGAAACTGAGAGTGAACCACGTTCACCATCAGCCAGCACTTCTAGAGCCGGCTGTGACCGCTCCTCTGGAAGCAGGGCGCGTTCGGTGAGTGCGGGATCACGCAAGCGTTTGGAGAGCTGCAGCTCTGCGTGGCGTTGTTCGCCAGCTACCGGGACAGCCGTAATTCCCCGACAGAACGAGGCGAGATCTCGCCCTCTGCTCTCTTGGGTCTCCCTCACACTCGCTCTCCTGCGCTGTTGTGAACTCACTCCTCCGTCTGGCCGTCTGGTTCTCCATCTCCTTCCCTCTCAGCAGTGTGTGTTTGGTTCTGATCTCTCTCTCCGTCTCCGTGGGAACCCACAGATGAAGGGAAGACTCCTAATCAGATGATGGATTGGCCAGCACTGACACACACATGCAGCTGGTGGTTTGACATAGCTGATGTCTCCATAACGTACATGTGATGTCGCCTTAAACTCAAAACGCATATGTGTGTGCACTCTCGGCAGACACACGTGCACGCAGACACACGCAAATGCACACACACACACACACACACACACACACAATCAGGCACAGGTGCAAGTTGTTGCATCAGCACTATCAACCAGATGTTTTCTGCACACTAAATATCATTGTTAGCATCATCCATCTTCTTACTCATAATGAAGAGTTTGGCTATTTAAATACAAGAGAGCATGATAAAAACACGCAAACAAGTCTGTTCTTAAAAAAAATCCTTCACCTTCAAAACGGAGGGCATGAAAAAACGTTCTGACACCGCCGTCACTCTGTAACCATCTGTCAGATATGACAAATCCCTGCTCTCTCGTGTAATTAGGTCTCAGGCTTAAAATAAAAGCCTGCAGCAAAGAGAATGTTTACCCCTCGATTCCCTCATGCCAAAAGTCGGTGCCTGTTTCTGTATCCGCTGACAGAGAACCTGTGTAGCGCCAGTTCCAGAGATGAAATACGAGGGCTGTCCGGAGAAATCGGAGATAAAGAAAAGCTTCGGAAAATATTGCTTTACAAAGCTCAACTGACAGACTTCAGAAATGCTTGTTATTTAGTGAAGAAGGGGTCACCAGGTGACACGCTGAATTATTTTCGGAATATTTCATGCAACAAGACACCGTTCTGCCACAGACGTAGTCTGCATGTGCGAGGATCGTGGTGGGTAAGAGGGGTGGATGACAGGTGGGGCGGGAGAGGGTGGAGAACAGGCTGACCGGAGAAAAAGTAAGAATCAATAACCAATTTAAAGTGAGAAAGAGGGGTTGGGTGTAAGGTATAGCAAGGTTATCGTGCGCAGTCTGGCTAAGTGATGAAAGAGCTAACGGATGGTGTGGCAGCCTGGGTGTTAGGGGATCGGCTGGGATTCAGGGCAGAAAATGTCTTGAGATTTTGTGATTTAAGATCGCGCCAAGAAAGCAGCGAAAGCAAAAAAAAAAAAAAAAAAAAAAACGGGAAAATAAAAGATTGCAAGGTGACAGCTGGTTTAGCGGGTCGTTTCAGGGTCGTTCCGTGAAAGGTCACGATTCGTATGGGCTCGTGCGAACTTTTGAGTGCTTGCAAGCATCCTACAGCAATATATTCTCCATACCATCCACAAGCACAAAACACAACAAAGAAATGGTACAGAACCGCAATGTGGTTTTAATTTGAATAGCTTTTGACTCGGCTGTGATTATGTGTGACTTTCTGCATAGTGGCCGTTCACGTGCTGCTGCGGTTGTCATGTGTGGTCAGGAGAGTGTGGCCTTTGAAGGGAGCTTCAGGTTGGGGGGCTTCTGTGTGGGTGGAGAGGTGGAGAACACCCCCTAGAGCAGGGTGGTGCAAGTGCGGCATCATACAGAGCAAATGCAGCGAGGGGGGGGTAGCGGGGGGGGAGAGAGAGAAAGAGAGATAGAGGTTTCAGGAGCGTGCAGATGTGAGCACACATGCATGCGCACACACAGTCACACCCACACACACACACACAATTACAGAGAAAGTCAGCTGCCGTTTATGTGCCCCTCAGGGTAATATAAAGTGAATTTCAAAAAAGAAATGAGATTATAAGAAGCATTTGAAGAGTTTACTCATAAAGGAAAGAGGACAGCAGAGAACGAGAGGGGGAAATTCTCATTTAAAAGCCCTTCATTGGGAGAATCAAGTATCAACAAACGTACCAGATCTGAAACACAAGCTCATCATCTCACAGGTACATTAGATAAAAAAGGGTTGAAAATTACCATGCATAGAAAAATATAAATTAAAAAATTCATCAAAATTAGAATGGCAATTTTTAAGAGAGTGTGTGTGTTTACATGGGTTTGTACTGAGGTTATGAAAGTGTAGATGCATCTGTACTGAGGTTAATAAAGGGCAGACAGGTCTGTACTGAAGTTGAGGGTAAACAGGTCTGTACTGAGGTTAATAAAGGGCAGACAGGTCTCTACTGAAGTTGAGGGTAAACAGGTCTGTACTGAGGTTAAGAAAGGGCAGACAGGTCTGTACTGAAGTTAAGAAAGGGCAGACAGGTCTGTACTGAAGTTGAGGGTAAACAGGTCTGTACTGAGGTTAATAAAGGGCAGACAGGTCTGTACTGAGGTTAAGGGTAAACAGGTCTGTATTGAGGATAATAAAGGGCAGACAGGTCTGTACTGAAGTTGAGGGTAAACAGGTCTGTACTGAGGTTAATAAAGGGCAGACAGGTCTGTACTGGAGTTGAGGGTAAACAGGTCTGTACTGAGGATAAGCAAGGTTAGAGAAGTCTGCCTGAAGACAGAGACCCCTGGCATAATGTGTGGCTCAGCCAGGACGCTGCATCCCAGACCTGTGACTGCTGCTTTAACACCCTAGACAGGCACTCTGGGTTCTCTGGATGGTCTTCCTGTAAATGTGGGTGGAAATGAAGACAAACTAAATGACATCATCAGCGGTGATTCTCAGTCTGCCTCTGGGAGGAAAGACCACACAGCCATCTGAGACTTCTACATCTGATTTGTTGTCCCATAATGAACAGAATGAATACCAAGAGCATCAGGGTTTATTCTGCCTAAATTAATCTTCACGGGGAATAAAGGAAATTGCCTGTCAGCCCGTCTCCCTGCCCGTCTCCCTGCCCGTCTCCCTGCCCGTCTCCCTGCTCGTCTCCCTGCCCGTCTCCCTGCCCGTCTCCCTGCCCGTCTCCCTGCCCGTATCCCTGCCCGTATCCCTGCCCGTATCCCTGCCCGTCTCCCTGCCCGTCTCCCTGCCCGTATCTCAAGCTTTGACACCTTATCTCAGCTCAGCGAAACCTCAGTTGTGGTCCTCAGTCTGTTGTCCACTATATTCTTCCACTGGCCACACACTTTCCCTACAATTAAATGATTCAAATATTACCTTTAAATGCAGCCCACTCCAGCAAGCCCCAGCAGAACCAGATCCGCCGGACATGTCTGGCCCAGCGGTGGAAGAGCCCAGTGCATTCTGATCTATTGGGTTTGTGCCACAGTCATGCACAGCTCCACACAGGGGGTCAGACTCCAAAGCTTAGGCTTTTAAAGGTCTGGCACTGATTGGCTGAGAGATGGCCTGAAGGGGCGGGGCAGCCACTGGCATCATAGAGATATGAGAGCGCGCAAGTTAAATGAACAGCACGACCGTGACCCATGGACACTGCGCTGTAGTTAAAAATAACCCCATTCAGCATGCCTTACAGTGTCTCTCCGTCCAGCGCACAATTAACAAGCGAAACTATCCAACTAAGAACCAAAGGACACGATTCCCAGAATGCCAAGCGTTCTGAGATCTTACGAAGTCAAGACTAAAGGAGCAGCTCCTCAAACTACCCGAACTTCTGAGATTTGGACCAACCACACCAGCTCTGCCAAAACATCTAAGCTTTGACCCGGCTGCACCAGCAGGGAGCCCAGTGCCAGTGCCTCTTCCACTGCGCACATGTACTCATTAGTTATTTTGAGAATTCTGCTCATTAAAATTTTGTTTTTGCCATTATCTGCTGTTGTTCCTCCATGATCCCAGAGACACACCATCAAGGATGAGATGGCAAAAATGTTGACCAGAATTGACCAGAATTTAAATTCCAAAGGGTGTTTATGAGTAGCCAGCAGAGCTAGATCTTGGCGTGGTTTCAGAAGCTTTTAATAACACCCTGAGACAAAACCCTCCCTATGCATTTAATTCTTTCAGTTTGGTGTGTGTTTTGTGTTTTTTCAAACGTATACTGAATTAAGTCGCCACCTTAGGAGCAGCACATTCCTTTTTTCACAGTCTCTTTTATTTCCCGTTTCAGTGAACCACGCCTCTTGTGACTCTGAACTGATGATCTACCAGTCCATATAAAGAGCAAGCAGCTGTTTCCTCGTGTACCGGAGGACCACTGAGCAGGAGGAGATCCAGCATCATTCATCACTTGATAACGATAACAACCACCACCTCTACCACCACAACACTCCAACTACTAAATTACACATAACATTAATCTGGCTCTGTGTGTATAAATAGGGTTGGTCTGGAGTCAGGCCCTGGTTCTGTCATGTTAAATAGCAGCAAGCTAAAGTGGATCATCTCTAAACAATCCCTGTGCAATGGCATCAGAGTCAGACTCAGAATGTGCACCAGAGCCCTTGTAGTCTAAACGACTCAGACTCGGAAAGCGCTCGTACACTTGCAATGGACATTTTGCTCAAAAGGGGGGGTGACATACAGTAGCTTCAGGCAAACTCCTCGCTAAGGAGTATGGGAAAATGCAGAGTAGCTTTTGGGCATAACCTTGAACTCTTATGAACTAGAGCTTAATGTGACAGCACTGCAAAAATACAGAGAGAGAGAGAGAGAGAGAGAGAGAGGGAGAGAGAATGAGAAAGAGAGGGAGCCTATGGCAAGGGATGATGGTGAAATATGAATAGAAATGAATGCACAAAAGGTCATTTCTTGATGCTTTTGGCCACTTTTTCAAGATAAAAATCACATTTGCAAGGCAGTTACTTCCTTACTTATAGTGACTTAGGTGAGCAGATTAAGGGGAGTATAACTGAAACAAACTTGATAATCCATTAAATAACTCAATAAATGTGAAAAATGTCTGCCGCAGAAATCATTAAAGGTGACCAAAGAATGGAGAGAGAGAGAGAGAGAGAGGGAGTATGATACAGGTGATGGGGCATTTGCTCCATTAAATGTGAATTCACAGATCTATCTTCATTTCATACCATCTACTGTAATTTAACGAAAAAATATTCAAAGATTCATGGAATGAGGCAAGTTGCAGCTCAGCACAGCGGCAGAAGACACAATTCTGTCACTGTGATGGAGACAGGGGGTTGAGCCTGGGTGGGTATAACGTGAGATGATGGAGACAGGGGGTTGAGCCTGGGTGGGTATAACGTGAGATGATGGAGACAGGGGGTTGAGCCTGGGTGGGTATAACGTGAGATGATGGAGACAGGGGGTTGAGCCTGAGTGGGTATAACGTGAGATGATGGAGACAGGGGTTGAGCCTGAGTGGGTATAACGTGAGATGATGGAGACAGGGGGTTGAGCCTGGGTGGGTATAACGTGAGATGATGGAGACAGGGGGTTGAGCCTGGGTGGGTATAACGTGAGATGATGGAGACAGGGGGTTGAGCCTGGGTGGGTATAACGTGAGATGATGGAGACAGGGGGTTGAGCCTGAGTGGGGGGGTTGAGATGGAGACAGGGGGGTGAGCCTGAGTGGGTATAACGTGAGATGAGGGAGACAGGGGTTGAGCCGTGAGATGACAGGGGTTGAGCCTGAGTGGGTATAACGTGAGATGATGGAGACAGGGGGTTGAGCCTGAGTGGGTATAACGTGAGATGATGGAGACAGGGGGTTGAGCCTGAGTGGGTATAACGTGAGATGACGGAGACAGGGGGTTGAGCCTGAGTGGGTATAACGTGAGATGATGGAGACAGGTGGTTGAGCCTGAGTGGGTATAACGTGAGAAGCCCCAATCACAGCTCTCTTACCCTGCAGTTCCATCATCAGACTTCCTGTCTGACGTACTCTTTTGCTCACCATGTTTTTCATGCGTCCCCTCCCCCTCCACCTGATTCATGTCATGCTCAGACCCCCACGGGAACCCAGACAAATAAACGTTCAGTGTCTGTTCCTGGACGAAACATCCATTCTGAAGTCTTGCATTCAGGGATCCAGAGCCCTGATTATTGACCCCAGATCTGGACTCACACTATGCTGGATACATTTGTGACTTCTCTCTCTCTCTGCTATAAACCTGATTCAGTTCACGGAGAAGCTGATCATTAGGCAATGATCCAATTCAGCCACTTTAAGCAGGACAAGCACAGAATTCCGAAATCCAAGGTCCCTAATCTTATAATCCCTGCTCCCAGCTCCTGTGGAAATTATGGGCCAGGCCTAGACTAACAGTCATATTGATTTATGACATTTCCCACTGGCAGTGTTGTGAAACACATCCTTTTTTGCCACTCATGCTTGTGTGATAGAAACCAGCTAAACCAGTTACCGGTCTGCTAAACATTCCTAGACAATATCCATACGCCCCTTTTCACTGTTCTCAGGTCAGCCGTAGGGGGAACGCACTCACCCTGCTGTCCAGGCTTTTACCCTGACGCTGCTATCCTGAACTGGCCTGGGACCAGTTTTGGGACGATTATACAGGCCCCACCTCTGATGAGGGTGTTTATGGCAATATGGAGCCCTTCCACTTCTTGAAGGATGAACCGGCACAGCATGAAGAGCAGAGTCTGCAAGCCCATTTCTCTCCCTGATTGCTCGGCACATGCCACCCTGTCAGAGTCCCAGCGAGACGCATCAATCTTCCCCCACCCGCCATGCCTCTGACATCACACTGTGTGCTCGTTCTGTTTAACCATGTCTACCTGCCTGCCCATCAATCTGTCAGCATCTACTCATGCGTCTGTTCATCTAAGCACATATGCTTACACGTGTCTCGACAGACAGACAACTTTATTAGTCCCTTAGGGAAATGTTCACATTATTAGCAGCACCAAAACAATTTGTAATCTTATATTATAAACACAGATTTAAAATGTATAACTATGTGAAGACATAGATAAGAAAGGCAAAGTGGCCAGAATAATACAAAAATAAAGAATATAAGAGATCCGAGCACAATAGAGTACATCGTCACCAGAGTAATCTAAAATAATAAGTCATGTTTTATTCGTTCCTCTGCTGTGTCTGCCTATATCAGTTTATTCATCCATCTACTGATCCAGAGAATAGACTTAGACTAATGTGTAAAGTCGGCAGTGAGTCTCCACGTTTGCAGATGCAAACTAAAATTATGGAGCTTTAGATGGAGAATCTAATGGAGACTTCACCGTTGGACCAGCAGAGAGCAGGATGCAATAACCAGGCTTAAAATATGGTGTTTAACCCCTGCTTTGGACACTTCACCTCTGTTTTAGTCCAGGATTTGGCTCAAACTCAGTATAAAGAATTTCCTCTACATGATTTACCCACACAGAGATTAAAACCTTATCTTGAATTACACACTCAGTGGGGTTACTCAGCTGCAAGTCCTTTTGAGCTCAGAGCGAGGGTCAGTATATTGGCCTCAAACGCAACTCCTACCCACATCCCCGTTATCACACAAGCATCTCGGCCGTTCCTCACTGCTCAGCACGTGCACAGAGGATGTGCGGACGAGCCAGGATGTGTGTGTGTGTGTGGGTGTGTGTGTGGGGCGGGGGGTGCAGACATCGGTCAGGGTGGCGGGTTGGGGCTGTGAGCTACGATGGGAGGGTTCTGACGTCGCAGGACATTTTCTGTGGCTTTCTTTCTTCCTTTCTTTATCTCAGAAAAGATACACAGAGAGAGAGAGAGAGAGAGAGAATGAGAAAGAGAAAGAGAGAGAAAGAGAGAGAATAAAAGAGAAAGAGAGAGAGAGAGAGAGTGAATGAGACATGGAACAGGAACTCAGCCAATTCCGTTCATTACATAAACACCATCTTACGAAATGTGCCAACGATTACCATGAGAAAGGCACTCGGCCATCTACAGCTAGCAAACGCGCATCTAGCGCCAGGAGTCACTTCGCAGGCCTGCCGTGCCATCCGACCAACCACAGCCTCGCCTCAACAACGCCAGCACAAACCGGGCGGCGGCGACGGAGAGCAGCTCAGCTCACAAGTGTTCGCATCGCCTCTTTGCTTCACCTCTTCTCCACAGATCTTGTTTTCTCATGAAACATGAGTAGGTTGGCGCGACGTCTTGTGACATCTCTCTGCAATAAGATCCCAGCTTTCCGGAGGGGCTGAACGAGAGACGTACGCCTCAAACCTTTAGCAAACCAAACACATGTAGGAGGAATCAATTTGCAGTTGTTCTGAAACATGTTTCTGTAGCCAGCGATGATGATCCAGAGATTTTCCTTCAGGCCTAGTGAGTCCTTTGTCTCAGAAAAGCACCACAGGGTCTCGGGGTTTCCCTTGAATTTTAAATTCTGTTTGCCAGGCAACGGTAAAACAAACTTTAGTGTTTTCTGTTTTCAGCTTCAGATGGACTCATGCTTCCAGGGAAACCAGATGTTGTGATTTTTCGTAATGAAATCAAACACTCCTCTGGCTCTGGAGCACCAATTAGCTCCGTCTCACATTCAGGAAGTGACATCACAGGCATCTTATATGCTAACTCCCTCCCCCAATAAGATCAAATGCTTGTGTTTCCATTCAAGTGATTTTTGTTTTATACAAAAACTGCTTTACTGCTTAAAAATGTCAATATAGGTAATGGAAAAGGTAAAATTCTAACATAAAAAAACCAGCTTAAATCAACAAACGTTTTTAAGTACTAAGGAATTTTCATTAAAAAATTACTTCAATTGAAACATGATCAAGTAGGGTTTTAAACTATGTCCACTCACATTACACACTTACCACCCACTTTAAAATTAAAACCATTTATTTCAAACATCTTGTAGGTGTACAATTAAAGACTGCAGTCCATCTGTTACCATGTGCTACCATGTGTTCACTGCGACCAACCCGTCACAGTAGTGAGTTTGTGACCACATGGCCACCGCTGATTGGTAAATGTGAGGCAGAACACAGATGTGATTGGTGGACCATTCTGAGGCCAGCTGTGCTCTACCTGATAGGCTCATGCGAGTGCAGCACTAACGTGCCTCTCACATGCTGAGAAAGGAGCCAGCTGACACAGCAACAGATGAGCTACTGTCTATAACGGGGTGTGTATAATCTGTATTAGAAAAGAAGTACACTTAGAAAAAAAGTACACTTAGAAAAAAAGTACACTTAGAAAAAAAGTACACTTAGAAAAAAAGTACACTTAGAAAAAAAGTACACTTAGGAAAAAAGTACACTTAGAAAATAGTACATAATAACAGAATGCATTCAAAGCAGGGATGTCTTTCAGTTTTTTTTTCTTTTTGGTCCTTGATCAAGTGTGTCTTTAGAGGGCCATTGAGACTGTGTTAGTGATGGTAATTTGTTAGGTTTTCCCTTAAAGATGGAAGATGTGTACCAGTTAACACAAAACAGGAAACAGAGCAAGAGGTGAAAAGGAACCAATCACTAAAAACCTAATCATAAGATCTGTATAGTTATGGGAGTTGCACCTTTAATAAGATCTTTAATAAGATCATCCTTCTGTGTATTTCCGTGGGTGTGTGTGAATGTGAGTCACAAGGGGTTAGTGGGAGTTGCACCGTTGTTTAACCGTGTTTAAGATCATGTGTTGAAAAGAATAAAAATATCCGGGACGCCTGTGATCTCCGGCTTCTTTCTGAAAATCACCGTGATACACCTTTAATAAGGTCTGTATAGTTATGGGAGTTGCACCTTTAATAAGGTCTGTATAGTTATGGGAGTTGCACCTTTAATAAGGTCTGTATAGTTATGGGAGTTGCACCTTTAATAAGATCATGTGTAGTTATGGGAGATACACCTTTAATAAGGTCTGTATAGTTATGGGAGTTGCACCTTTAATAAGGTCTGTATAGTTATGGGAGTTGCACCTTTAATAAGGTCTGTATAGTTATGGGAGTTTGTTTACACAGTAATTCAGAACATTGTTCCTCTAATCATCATTTTGTAGTGTGAATTTACCACATCAAACAGGCCCCTTTCCCATGTGGCCCTCACCACCATGGCCACCAGAACCCAGAGATGAACCCAGAGCCAGAACCCAGAGCCAGAACCAGAACCCAGAGAACTCAGCGGTCCGTACCAATGTGGAAGGCCACGTTGTCAGATCTGTGGGGGTGCATGTGTGTGTGTGTGTGTGTGTGTGTGTGGACACACCAGTGTGGGTGCATGTGCATGTGTGTGTGTGGACACACCAGTGTGTGTGCATGTGCATGTGTGTGTGTGTGTGTGTGTGTGTGTGTGTGTGTGTGGACATGCCAGTGTGTGTACATGTGCAGTCTTTGTTGAAGGGGAGTAGGGGATGGACACACCAGTCAGTGGACACATTAGTGTGTGTGTGTGTGTGTGAAGTCCTTGTGGAAGTGTCAAGCTGTTCTCAGTGCTGCTAACCAGAATAGGTGAGTGAGCTGATGGAGGCATAAGGACAGAGAGCTGTGCAGTCTAACGATGCACACGGTAGGCATACCGAACACTGACCACGGCTCCTTCTTCAAGCCCTGATTCATTTACTGATTCAGTCCTGATTCATTTACTGCACTTACACTAAGAAGTTTAAGAAACCACTTGAGTTGAATCACTCTGGAAGGTTTTGAATTACCTCTGACAGTATGAGGGTTTTGTGAGTGAGACACTCCTGAGCCTCCCATTAGCCTCCATATTAAACACCTCCTCTTTATAAAACACCTGTTATATATACGTTATGATATATATATATATATATATAGATATATATATATATATATATATATATATATATATATATATATATATATATATAAAACTTTTAACAATTTCATAGTTCTAAACAGTTGTTTTCATATGCCCATGTGACGTCTGCAGGACAATTGCAGATCATTTGCAGGACATTAGCTGGATGTGTGCCGAATGTTTACAGGTTATTTGCAGGACGTTTGCGGGATGTTGGTGGGATGATACACTGGTACGGAGACATCACAGTTCAATTTAATCACCTGGGCAGAGCTGTTATTAAGGTGCACAGGAAGAATAAAGCAAAGGAAAAAAGCAGGAAAATGTGAATAAAACTGCAGCAGTAATAACAACAGAATAATAACAACAACAAAAAAAAGACAGAGCAGACGGTTGAGAAGCTGCCAGTTCTGTGACAGGAAGTCAGGGGCTAAGAGCAGGAAGTCCGGTAGTTCCATGGTGTCTCACGCATCACCCAAATGCAACGTTATCAAAGCCCACTATCGTGTAAGAAGGTGGATATGCAGAACAGATGCGGATTTACACCATTACATCGTCCATTCCTCACGCTGATGAGCCAGTTGTCCTTTGCTGCTTGAGCAGGTCGGGGCTCTTTGAGGCTGTACCTTCTGGCTTTCCCAGATAAACACCCTCCATTGTCGTGGTCACTGAAAGGGCCATCCAGGGGCTTGTGGAGCTGGCAGGAAGCCTCAGGACCTGCTGAGACCTGCTGAGACCTGCTGAGACCTCTACTACTGCCGTGACCCAGACGCAAGTCCTGCAGGACCCCGTCCAAAACAGCACTGTAAAACAATATAAGTCAGTTCTTGTAAATGCTGGTGAGTTGTGATAGCATCACTAGTGTAGGGTTTTGTTTCTGTGAGACAGTGTCCTGGAAGTTGTGTCAGGTGAAATGTTTGGGTAATTTTATACACCATGTCAGTGTATAATCTGAAACCGAAATGTTGGTCTATAACAATATTTAAATGTAGAAAATTATTGTTAGAGAGAAGATAGAAAATGATTTGTTACTATACCATAATAACAAAGTCATACTGCTTAGATACAAATAAACTCAGCTCACCTAATGCTTCTGGCCTGTGAATCGTTTATGTTGTGTCGTTTCTGAAATGTTATCGAGTGAAGAGAGATGGCGGCCATCGAGCATTAGTTATTATTGGTTATTATCAAAATGGCCCCACATATTTGTCAAACGTCAGCACTCTGCAGATTTTACTGATGTCTCTGCTCAGACTGATTCTGCTCTGTCATGTTGGCCAGCTGTTTCCCAGCTAAGGGAGCTGGGCTGTTCCAGTAAGGAAACATGGCCTCTCTTTGGCTCTCTCTTGGTGTTAACCTGTGGAGAACAATTATAGTCTTCTCCTCACTCCTCCTCTCCTCTTCTCTATCCTCTCCTCCTCTGTCTTATTCTCTCCTCCTCTCTCCTCTCTTCCCTTCTCCTCTTCTCCCCTCCCCTCCCCTCTTTTCTCCTCTCTCCTCTCCTCTCCTCCCCTCACCTCCCCTCACATCTTCTCCCCTTCCCTCTCCCCTCTCCTCTCCTTTCCTCTCCTCTCCTCTTCTCCCCTTCCCTCTCTCCTCTCCTCTCTCCTCTCCTCTCCTCTCCTCTCTCTGGGCAGTAATTAGATGGTCTTGACCCTTGACCCCCCAATAGCCCTTCTCCTCCTACTGGGATCCCCCGGGAGCACTCAGTGGCCCCTGACTCTGACCAGGGGCAGTAAGAGCTACAACGAGTGACCCCTGACCCTGACCAGGAGCAGCAGGAGCCAGGGGGGAGGGCACCGACAAGCTCCGCCTCTGTCAGTGCTTTGACTAACCAAGAACCAGCTGAGTGGAAGCAGGCTGACATTTGCTGCTGTCATTCTCCTGAACGTCCTGTCACTCATCCAGCTGCCCTGCTCAACTCACTGCCTTCACTCTAGGGAGGGAGGGGCTTTACTGGTGGGAGGGGCCTCACTGGGGAGGGGCTTTACTGGTGGGAGGGGCCTTACTTGGAGGAGAGGCTTTACTGGGGGAGGGGCTTTACTGGGGGGAGGGGCTTTACTGGGGGAGTGGCTTTACTGGGAGGAGAGGCTTTACTGGGGGGAGGGGCTTTACTGGGGGAGAGGCTTTACTGGGGGGAGGGGCTTTACTGAGGGGATGGGCTTTACTGGGGGGATGGGCTTTACTGGGGGGAGGGGCTTTACTGGGGGGTACCATTAGTACCCAGTAAGAGCTTGTTTAGTCTCTTTCTCTCTATGTAGTATCTCTCTCTCTCTCTCTCTATGTGGTATCTCTCTCTCTCTCTCTCTGCCTCTTGCTGGGTTCGCTCTTGTTTATTTGCATCTCCTCTCTGTGGGAAATGCTCTGCTGAATTGGCTTACTGTGCACATGCTCTCTCTCTCTCTCTGTCTGTCTGTCTGTCTGTCTGTCTCTCTCTGTCTCTCTCTTTCTGTGGGTGGGGGACTGAGGCATTTTCTCTGAGGGTCTCAGATATACCACCATGATGAAATGACACCGTTGACAACTGCCTGTAACCATCCCCAACAGTCTTGGTCTGACAACTGTTGCTATGACAATGAATATCTGTATTACTAAAATGGCAGTAAAATGAAATTCTGCATCTCCATTCGTTTGGCTTGGTTTAATCCCCATCCCCAATATTTAAAATACAAAATTAATGAATAATGAATTCATGAGTAATGAATAATAATTCTAGAAGTTACAGTAGTAATAATTCATTAATTTCTTTCTCTTTTGTATAGAATACAGTGTTGAACAAAATCAGTCCAGTTACCTAACAGGCCCTGTAAAACATGTGTTACAATAGATAATCTGATATAGAACAGGCTTCCCCAATCACACGGAAGCAACAGTTGGGCTTAACAAACTGTAAATGCAGTAAACTGCATCTGAGTGTGTACTACATCTGAGTGTGTACTACATCTGAGTGTGTAGTACATCTGAGTGTCCACTGCATCTTGGTGTGTGTACTTCAATGGTGTGTTTACTGCAGTGGAGTGTGCACTACATCGGAGTGGATATTGCATCAGAATGCACAGTGAATTGGCGAAAGGACAGAGACCCAGCTGGACAGGGAAGAGGACAGAGACCCAGCAGGACAGGGAAGAGGACAGAGACCCAGCAGGACAGGGAAGAGGACAGAGACCCAGCAGGACAGGGAAGAGGACAGAGACCCAGCAGGACAGGGAAGAGGACAGAGACCCAGCTGGACAGGGAAGAGGACAGAGACCCAGCTGGACAGGGAAGAGGACAGAGACCCAGCTGGACAGGGAAGAGGACAGAGACCCAGCAGGACAGGGAAGAGGACAGAGAAGAAGCCCTCAACACGTGCTGACATCTCCCCTGTTCGTAGACACAGACACTCTCGTTACTTCCATCTTTCTCAATCTTTATTTTGTGCACAGCCTGGCATAAATGTGCATGTGTGTATATGGGCCCATCTCTCTCTGCCTCTCCCTGTGAATAATCACACAGCGTGCTAATTGAATGCTGAATGAGGCCCTACTGTGTTGGACAGGCTTCCCCCAGCCCTCTGAAGGAAACGCCCCCCCCGTGTGGGACCCACCCGGGCAGCATTTACAGCACCACTCCACAGCCATTTGAACACCCATACAGCCTGCTGCTAGAGGAGAGCTTGTGAGGGTTGTGTGTGTGTGTGTGTGTGTGTGTGTGTGTGTGTTTGGGAAGATGTGGAAAGCAGATAGAGGAAGTTTGTCATTGCTCCTCAGGGAGCTGTGTCACATGGAGAAAATGAAAAATTAACGTCAAAAAGATGCTTTGATTCACATATACACCACCATCCCCGCATGTTGTCTCTCCTCTCTGAATGTCTCTCTCCTTCTCCCTGCTCCTCTCTGAATGTCTCTCCCCTTCTCCCTGCTCCTCTCTCAATGTCTCTCTCCTTCTCCCTGCTCCTCTCTGAATGTCTCTCCCCTTCTCTCTGCTCCTCTCTGAATGTCTCTCTCCTTCTCCCTGCTCCTCTCTGAATGACTCTCTCCTTCTCTCTGCTCCTGTCTCAATGTCTCTCTCCTTCTCCCTGCTCCTCTCTGAATCTCTCTCTCCTTCTCTCTGCTCCTGTCTCAATGTCTCTCCTTCTCTCTGCTCCTGTCTGAATGTCTCTCCTTCTCCCTGCTCCTGTCTCAATGTCTCTCTCCTTCTCTCTGCTCCTGTCTCAATGTCTCTCTCCTTCTCCCTGCTCCTCTCTGAATGTCTCTCTCCTTCTCTCTGCTCCTGTCTCAATGTCTCTCTCCTTCTCTCTGCTCCTCTCTGAATGTCTCTCTCCTTCTCCCTGCTCCTGTCTCAATGTCTCTCTCCTTCTCTCTGCTCCTGTCTCAATGTCTCTCTCCTTCTCCCTGCTCCTCTCTGAATGTCTCTCTCCTTCTCCCTGCTCCTGTCTCAATGTCTCTCTTCTTCTCTCTGCTCCTGGCCTCTCTGAATGTTTAATGGCAGTGTGGGATGGGTTAGTAAAAGTGGAATATGCATGTAGCAGAATGGTGAATAATGCAGAGGGCTTCAGCGATGAGGACATGCTCTGTGTCCTGTGGGCGTGGCCAAGGCCGTGCCCACTGACTCTCTCTCTGTCTCTGTCTGTCTCCCTCACTCTCTGTCTGTTTCGCTCTCTCTATCTCACTCCCTATCTCTCTCTCTCTCTAACTCCCTCTTTCTCTGTCTGTCTCTGTCTCCCTCTCCTTCTCTGTCTGTCTCTCTGTCTCTAACAAACTAAACAGTCTAATGAATTCACCTGGCTCATTTCTCCACCCTGGAGATCAGCTGATGATTCCACACCACATGGTGCACCAACTCACAGATGCTCCACTAATGCAGAAGATCCTTTGAAAAAAAACCCACAGTTTCATTTTAATCTGTCTGAAGCAAATAAAAAGCCCAATGTCTCCATGACGACACACTGAACGCAGGGAGATAAATTAATGCTGAAATGTGCCTTATGTAACTTGGACATTAGCGTTGGCTCACAAAGATCTTGGTGTCAGAAGAGCAGAAGATCTGTCCTTGTGTGCATTGGTTTTCATTAGCAGAACGTGCCACCTCCAGGCAGCCGGCACTCATAAATCACGTCTTAGTGAAGACGCCAATAAACGCATAGGGAGAGATTCAAAAGATGTGGCTGAAACGGCAGGAGTTATTAATACTTCACACGGCCGTGTGACTGAAGTCATTTCCACTAAAATGCTCACTCTTCCTCGATGACAGGGCCATTTCTACCAGACACTCAGACCTTTAATGTGTGTGTGTGTGTGAGAGAGAGTTTGTGTGTGTGTGTGTGTTTGTGTGTGTGAGAGAGAGAGTTTGTGTGTGTGTGTGGAAGAGAGAGTTTGTGTGTGTGTATGTGTGTGTGTGTGTGAGAGAGTTTGTGTGTGCCTGTGTGTTTGTATGTGAGTGTGTAGTATGTGTGTGTGTGTGTATGAGAGAGAGTTCATGTGTGTGTGTGGGGGGGGGGTTATTGTGTGTGTGTGTGTGTGTGTGTGTGTGTGTGTGTGTGTGTGTGTGTGTGTGTGTGTGTGTGTGTGTGTGTGTGTGTGTGTGTGTGTGTGTGTGTGTGTGTGTGTGTGTGTGTGTGTGTGTGTGTGTGTGTGTGTGTGTGTGTGTGTGTGTGTGTGTGTGTGTGTGTGTGTGTGTGTGTGTGTGTGTGTGTGTGAGAGAGTTTGTGTGTGCCTGTGTGTTTGTATGTGAGTGTGTAGTATGTGTGTGTGTGTGTGTATGAGAGAGAGAGTTCATGTGTGTGTGTGTGTGTGGGGGGTGTATGTGTGTGTGTGTGTGTGTGTGTGTGTGTGTGTGTGTGTGTGTGTGTGGGCGTGTGTGTGTCTGTGAGACCTCTGGATTTTTCTGTCCATGTTTTGCTCAGTTTAAAAATTCAAGCATGTTGGTGTGAGCCCTTTATATTGATAATAATGAACACATATTGAGCCGATCAGCATCTAAACGCTCTCTCTCCTTTAGCCCTCTCTCTTTCTCCACCCCTGCTATTTCTTTTCATTCCCCCTCTTTTGCACTTCCCCTCTCTCTGTCTCTCATTCTCTTGCTTTTTCTTGTTGCCGCATTTCATTCTTCATTTGATTTTTCATTTGTAACACTTTGCTTTCATGACTGTCATACAATTTTGTAAAAGCAACACCAAGACCGAGATGTAGCGTCATAGATTACATGTATGTATAAAAGAATAACAGAAATTATAACAAAAATAAGTATACCACACAGACCTGGTTTCGCTATCGAGGCAGATATATGTGGGACGAGTGTAAGACAGCTGTATGAGCAGATGAAAGTGTTCTCTTATTCACCACACCTAAAACGATTCTCATCTGAGACCTTTTTGATACTGGATTATCCACCAAAAATCCAAACCTTGAACAGTCAGAATCATGTTTTTTCTGAGATTTGTCGGGATGAAACATAACTAGTGAACTTAATAGTGAACAAGACTGAACACCTTCTCACTGGTTCTGAATCAAATCCCAGTAGTTTCCCCTTCCTCGCTGGTGAGAAATCCCCAGAGCTCTTGTTAATGACGTCAGTTCTACTGTTAAAACCTCCTCCGTTCAGCTTCATTACACATGTAAACACCAACCCTCACACTACAGCCCTGCTGCAGAACCTCTCATGCCCACCTTAGCACCTCTCGTCTCGCAGGTATCGGCTCTCCACGGGCTCCAGACTGCCGCCGTGGCTCACGCTGTTCCGCAACACATCCAGCGCCTCATCCGTTCACCAAGATCTCCGCAGGCTTCCTGTAAAAAAGAAACAAGTTCAACATCCTTCTGCCCGCTGAGGAAGCTCGTGCTGACCTCGCTATGTCCTGCTCCTCCCTTACACCTCCAGCTGAGCTCTCCGCTCGTTTCCAGCTGATCCGCCCACTTTTGCATCCACCCTGGTTCTTCTACCCTCCGCAGCGCTGGTGATGGAGTATCCTCCACATCTGCTCCCCTCGTCTGCCACACGTCCAGAGCACAAGCCCTCTCTATCTCTTCCCTCTCGTTTATCTCTCTTCTCATGCCTCTGTCCATCATCTGCTTCATGTTTCCTCATTTGTCGCTACTTCTTTCTGACATTAACGTCGCATCTTTAGATACTTGAAAAGTCTCATGTAGAATTATGATTTAGCCGTCGCTGGTTTAACGCCTTCTGTAAGTATAACAAAGCTTAGAGTCTCAAAGGAGAGACGATGAGAGATGTTTCTTTTATTGACTTAGATTTTGAGCATGAAAGAGCGTGTGTCTCATCTCCTGTTCCAGCAGAGCCTCCGCGGCGGCCTCCTCTGAAGCCAGACGGCCTGGTCTCTGTCTTCTCCCAGTTCACGCCTGTGATCCCTTATTCAGTATTTTGTCATAATTTAAAATTTTTGTATTCCTTTAATGTATAAACGTGGTGTGTTGTATGCATTAAGGTTTGATAATATTTGAATTTCAATTGTAATAAAGCTTTCGGAGTCTTTATATTTGAGAGACATAAATCAGAATTTTTTGGGGGGATGTCAAGTACAACTTCTAAAGTGTTCCAATTTTATTTATTTATTATTTTATTTATTTAAATACATTTTAAGGGGTTGATGGTTGTGTAAAATGCAGAATTACAAAGCACATAAAAGAAACCAAACTGAATTTTTCAAATAATTTCAAAGCACTTCAAATCACTGTGATCTGTAGAGGGATCTGAACAAAGGAGATGAGCGATCTGTAATCGTTGAAGTTGGGAACCATTTCTCAGTGGGTTAGACATGCATGAACAAAGGCCAGTCTGACATTCGAGTAAGAGGGATGGTCAAGACTACCAGTCTGCCAAATAATACAATAAGAATAGCATTATGATACAAATACTGATTTTCATATGGATGAAACATTCACTTAATTTCCTCCAGTTTCCCTTCAGCCCTGAATGAACATGCAACTGCAGAGAGGAGCTGTCTACTTCACTCAGAGAGACAGACAGGGACAGAGACAGGGGGAGAGACAGATAGAGAGAGACAGAGAGGGGTGAGAGAGAGAGAGAGTGAGAGAGACAGGGACAGAGACAGGGGGAGAGACAGATAGAGAGAGACAGAGAGGGGTGAGAGAGAGAGAGAGAGAGAGAGAGTGAGAGAGAGAGAGAGAGGGGGAGAGAGAGAGAGAGAGAGAGAGAGAGAGTGAGAGAGACAGGGACAGAGACAGGGGGAGAGACAGATAGAGAGAGACAGAGAGGGGTGAGAGAGAGAGAGAGAATGAGAGAGAATGAGAGAGACAGGGACAGAGACAGGGGGAGAGACAGATAGAGAGAGACATAGAGGGGTGAGAGAGAGAAAGGGTGGGGAGAGAGAGAGAGAGAGAGAGAGAGGGGGCAGGGTAGGGTACATGAGCTCATCAGGTCATGGGCTTGTAAAATCATGTGGGCAAAAATCTAGAAGATTTTTACATACTTTTAGAGCAAACAGAAAAAAAAATGGGAAAAAATATTGCAACAATAAATCTGGATGAAGTGATTTGAAACCAGCAATAAAAGTTCCATTATCTAACGTAATTTGACATTTAAATCATGACTGTAACAATGTCAGATCTTTTCTTATTCTGGTCTGTGGGGGATGGGGGTCAAGCCCTGGCTTGGAGGGTAGATAACGCTGAGTGTGTGTGTGTGTGTGTGTGGGGGGGGGGTTGAGGTCTCGGTTCACCAGAAGCTGTGTGGCACCTCTGGCAATACAGAAACACCAGCGGACAGAAGGACACTGATGTCACGGCTTTATCTGCACCTGAAACCCGCAGACAGAAAGGGCCCGACACAGAGAGGGAGGTGTGAAGAGAGAGAGAGAGAGAGAGAGAGAGAGAACAGCCTGTACAACTCAACAGCTCTAGTGGTTGGAGGAAACGTAAGCACATTCACTCCAAACCTTTGAGTGTAAATCATTTCCTAAACTGCATACGAGTAACTCCGATATTTACTGCCGTGCAAACCTGAACCAAATGAATTGTGCTAATTCCATTTAGTAATACATTGAATGTTTGTAATTATGAATAACAGCACTTAAGTAAGGGTTAAACTGCCTTTTCACACACCATCTGCTTTTACTAGCTCAAGTGTTTACCACTGGTAACCTAAGGAGCAAGGTCTAAAAAAATCACCTGCTTAAGCACACAAATAAACGTAAGCAGGCTCACTGACACCCATGCACATGCCTGCTGATCATAGGAACTCATACATACCAAGAGGCGTAGATTGGGTGGAGATAACCACACCCCTATTTGCAAAGAAGTTGTGCTGGGAGCCAATAGAGTTCTGTCTCGCTGTACTGGATAAAGTCTCTTGACTCCATCTCTGTCTCTCTCTCCCTCTAATACTTCAGCTGATGCAGAGCGATTTGGGTGGTGGAGTTGGTGGACTTTTACTTGTATTCCAGCTACCAGTGTGTGCTGCAGGTGTCAGACAAACATTTCGCACTAATCATTCATTCATTCATTGTCCGTACCGCTTATTCCCACTAGTCGGGGTCACAGGGGGGCTGGAGCCAATCCCAGCAGGGTACACCATGGGCAGGTCACCAGTCCACCACATGGCCAACACGCGCACACACGCGCACACACGCGCACACACCTACGGACAATCTAGAGTGAACAATCAACCTAACATGCATGCCTTTGGACTGTGGGAGGAAACCGGAGTACCCAGAGAAAACCCACACAGGCACAGGGAGAACATGCAGACTCCACACAGAGCAGCCCGGACCGAGAATCGAACCCAGACCGCCTTGCTGTGAGGCGACAGTGCTAACCACCACACCACCATGCCGACCTCGCACTAATCATAAAGAAGCTAATTACACAGAGCACAATACACACTGATATTAGTTTTCATATTATGTTTAGTTTTACCTCATTATGTAAAATAAACCTATTTGACTGCACCGTAAAACACAAATGAGATGCTAAGAAAAATATTTAACAATCTCAAAAGACAAGCCACTATTGGTCTATGAATTTAGGATTTGCTTTGTAATAGCCTGTATACATTACTTCAAAGATATGCCTGAAATTGATGTTGAATTATCTTTGTGTATCACATATGATACATCAATGTTTTCTTTTGAATTTTGATACTGATTATACAAAAGATTTTCTATTACTTTGTTTCTGTTGGTTCGGATGAAGCAAATGCTACACTGACATGAAACAAACTAACGGGGGGTTTCTCTCGTATCTGGCGCCCTGTTCATTACCATGTGCTCTCTATTGTCCCTCCCGCTGCTCTGTCCAGCATTTCTGCCCCATCCTAAATGTCCTCTTCTGTTTCCAGCTCACGTCTGCAGTCCACCTCTTCCTGCCACGGCGCGCCTACATGCCGCCACGCGACTGGAACGGCCCCTCACAGCCTGAGTGTATGAGGGCTGAAAGGACCATACAGACAGCAGTGTGTTAGCAGCACCAATTACCCAGCAGGCACCACTTCCCTGCCGCCCTCCTCTCCTGAAGCCAGTCTGCGCCGCAAGGCAGGCAGTGGTGTACAGGGGCAGGTGGAGGTGACCAGGGGCAGGTGGAGGTGTACAGGGGCAGGTGGAGGTGTACAGGGGCAGCTGGAGGTGAACAGGGGCAGGTGGAGGTGTACAGGGGCAGCTAAAGAGTGCAGGACAACCTTCAGGTCAACCACATTCCACTCCAGCCAGAACCGGAGGTGCACTGAAGTATGGGCCACTGAACAGACAGAGGGAGGGGCAGACAGTGGGAGGGGCAGACAGGGGGAGGAGCAGACAGAGGGAGGGGCAGAGAGGGGGAGGGGCAGACAGGGGGAGGAGTGCAGCCCTCTCCCCCAGAGAAGGTGTACATATGTGCTGCAAGGGGAACTTCTTAGAGTGGGACTGTCTCAGCACTGAGGTTATTAAGATGCTGTTGGCAGTGGTTCCATAGTATAGGTAGAGTTTGTGTGTGTGTGTGTGTGTGTGTGTGTGTGTGTGTGTGTGTGTGTGTGTGTGTGTGTGTGTGTGTGTGTGTGTGTGTGTGTGTGTGCACGCTTGTGAGTTTTGTTTAACACAAAATCCCAGTAGAACTAAATCTATTGCTGGAGGTTTGAGGATGTAGCAGATGTAAGAAGTGGCTCTGAGGACAAGCATTTAGATGTGCTGCTTCTGAAACGATAAACACAAAAGACAGACAGAGAGAGACAGAGAGAGAGAGAGAAGGAGAGAGAGACCAGATGGTCTTACCACTCAAAACCTAAAGCAAGGAAGAAACACTTCAAAGTTGGGCACAATGAGAACGCATCTACACATCTTGCACAAAGATAAAAGCCTTGGCATATTTACATCCAGAAAGAGACATTAGCCCAGACAACGTCAGGATGGGAGAGGGACAAATCAATATGGCAATATTAAACCAAGGGTGGAGGACGACCGAGCTCTCCGCACTAACCTGTTTGATCTACTCGGATCGCTTCAAGGGCACCGCTGAGCAAATAGCATCCTGGAATCACTAACGCCTTTGATGTCTCAGACAAAAGCCGCCCACAAACCTCTGTCCTTTTGCCTCAGATTGCTCTTAAGTGCAGTAATGAAAGCGCTTTCATTCAGGCATTAAAAACACGAAGCAAATGCAGGAGCTGAACTAAAGGAGGAGAGACCAGCAGCCGGTACCTCACACTGGAGGCCAAAGCTCACCGGGCCTCCTGCTGTGTGAGCTGTTATGCCAATGCGAAATTGAGGAGCAAGTTTCACCTTTCCCAATTCAAAAGCTCCATTTAGTGACTGGTCAAAGGGCCACCTTCTTACTGACGCTGTATAAACACGCAACTGTTTCAGCTTTTTCATGACATTTTGCAGTATATGCCTCTAAAGACCAGACTGCTTTCCACAGTAGAGCTTTGACAAAGCCGTTCACTCTCCATGGTCCTGAAGTGATAGTCAACTGTATAGCTTTGACAGTGTAGGTTGCTGTCCATGGTGCAAAAGCAAAAAACCTAGAGTGTGTGTGACAGCAGGTGACATGGAGCCCACCCTCTTTATCTGCTTGAACTGCCGGTATCTCGCAAGTGGCTGGTACTGGTACACTGTACTGTGCTGGTACATTGTACTCAGCAACTCTACACTGCATTCTGTTGTTTTTGTATCCATTTTTACCCATGATATGTTGAGCATATTCAGAATGTGTTCAGCTGAGGTTGAATTTTACTGGTCTATGTCTGGAGTCTGGAGCTTTGAGTACAATAATGATATTATCATAGTCTGTATTTTAACCTTTACATGTTTGCCCAATTATTTATTTATTACTCTGTACATGTCATTATTTTTTATTAGTTATTTTTCATTTATTATTATTAATAATTCAAAGAATGTAGTGTTAATTATTAATAGAACACTGATATAGTTAATCCCTAATAAGTTTTTATGCTGAATTCTGAAACCTAAGTATTTCTCTAGGTGTTTCGTTCTCGTGAGATCAGTGTAAACACCACAGCTCTTAAATGGCACGAGCCCACAGGCTTTCAAACTGGTTTGCTGGACATGATCCTCTCACAGTCTAAAGGCACTTTGTTGAAAAAGAATAATCACAGCTTCTGGTGGAGACAGGGAGGGTTTCCTTCCGCTGGTGTTTGACTACATAAGCAAGGGGAACAGCTATATCGATCTTACCATAGCTTACACCTTACGGAAATGTAGCGAAGCAATTTAAAATTGATCACCGCCATTTTAATCAAGGGAAGATCAAGGAGAGAGTTAATTAGCAAATAAAAGGTACGGGTGGTCACTGAGGCTATTAAACTTAATTAAAAAGCATGGAGGATAATTACACAATCCCAGGGTACCCTGGGTGCTCATTTATTACTATAATCCATGCTTCTAGTTTCCTATTATCTCAATATTCTTTTTCAAATGTCTGAAAAAGAGCAAAAGCGCCCCAGCTGTGGCACATGGGTGCAACTGTTTCATTTGTGTTGTCTACAGAAGGCTGGAAGTGCTCTGCTAAGTCTGGTACAGCTCAGCGTCTCTGAACGAAGCACTACACAGTGTAGGGAACAACAGACACGCTCATTACTCAAGACATGGACATTAAGCATGTAAGGCCGACATCTCTCCCAATCTCACCAGAGAGCTAGCACGACCCTCCAAACACAACTGAGAAGTGGGGGTTGGGGAGGTGGGGGAGAGAAGGTTAGAGAGAGACAGCAAGAAGAACTTGCAAGAATTAGACTGAACAAGAAGAGCAAAGACAGGAAGAGAGAGAATGGAAGAAGAGAAAGAGGGAGTGGTGGAGAGAAGGCAGGAAGGCCATGGGGGGGAGGTTGGTGCGTGCATCACATAGCCCAACTCTCCAGTGACTACCACCTCTTCTAATAGAGGAACTCCGTGTGACTCCACACACACAGGGAGAAGACCCAGAATAGCTGGGTTCTAATCCTGAGCCGAGGGGGCGTTTCTCCGTAAACTCACTGGTTTGGCGTTACTTTGTGTTGTTTTATTCTATTGTACTTGTAGTTCTTCCTTCTCTCTCATGCGAGAAGAGGTTTTGTTAGGCCACATGCTGTTTAAAACAGGAATGCTTCATCCGGGTTTATCGCGCGAAGCTTATTGAAATGTGTCATGTCATCCTGTTATCTGGAAAACAGAATTCTGGGAGTTTTACTTCAAAACTTATGATGCATCTAATATTTTCATAAAAACACACCGATCCTTTTAATACTATTATCTGACAACCAAAATAAAGAAACAAAAAATGCAAAATTTAGAATTGGTTTCCTCTTTAAAGAGAAATCCATTTCTATAATGGGACCTGATTGGACAGAGTATTGACCAGGCTGCTAGTGGACGTTCAATGAGTTGCTTTGTCTCACACACTGCTCTATGGAGGTTGCGATTCAGTGTGCGAAGTTCACAGCTCTACCAGAGTTTCATTTTACACTTTGTAAACCCCTTGTCACATCCTGCTGGAACTGCTTCAAAAATCCCTGTACTAAACGGACAACAAAACCTTAGAAATAGCGGCATGTCTGCTTTAGGCAAAGCTATAGGTTAGCTTATAACATGCAATTAGTGCTTAAACAGATAACCTCTGTAAATGTCCTTTGTTTCTTGTGGTGATTTCTGAAATAATGATTTACTGACCGTGTTTTGAAATGTGTCCAGGGATGTGGCTGGGCAAAGAATCAATCCTGGAATGCTGCCTGAAGCCCAGTGAGACGCAGTAGTTGGACTGGTTCTGAAGACCAGGACCAAGGGCAGAACTAGTCCCTCTCTCAGTGGATTAGAACTGCAGGGAGCCCTGTAGGCCCCGAGCAGGAGCCGTCTGAGCTGCCCATGAGAACCAGTACAAGGCAGCCTTACCAATGACAGCCGCAGTGCCGTTAGCCCCCAGGATATGAGAATGTCCTCTCACCAGAACTCTGGTTCTGCTCCACTCCTATGCAGGACACAGTGGAGACTCAGCAGTACACCTGAGCACACAGCTCTGGTACGAGTGACAGACCACATTTGTTTTCTGTCAAAAAAAAAATAAATAGAATCCATACTCTCCAAAATACACTAGTGTGCGAGGGAGATACAAGCCTACAAGCTGGTCACAGGTAATGCTAATGAGTGAGTGTGTGAGTGCGTGAGTGAGGGAGTGAGAATGAAACCTAATCGCAGGTAACACAGGTGAATGAGTGAGATACAAGGCCAGTCACAGGTAACACAGGTGAATGAGTGAGATACAAGGCCAGTCACAGGTAACACAGGTGAATGAGTGAGATACAAGGCCAGTCACAGGTAACACAGGTGATGCACAAAATAGATTAATCCAGAATCCACACTTGCAGATTAAATGGGAAGAAACTATAGTCTTGAGTGATGATATGTCTGATGGGTGTTATGGGTCTGGTGGGTTTAATGTGTCTGATGGGTCCGATGTATCTGATGTGTCTGATGGGTCTGATGTGTCTGATGGGTCTGGTGGGTCTGATGGGTCTGATGGGTCTGATGGGTCTGATGGGTCCGATGTGTCTGGTGGGTCCGATGTGTCTGATATGTCTGATGGGTCTGATGGGTCTGGTGGGTCTGGTGGGTCTGGTGGGTCTGGTGGAACTGGTGGGTCTGATGGGTCTGGTGGGTCTGGGCTTTTCCCGTATTCTGAAAGTGAAACTGAAATACATCCCTTATCTACATATGACATCCTTTTGTAGTTCAGAAGTCAGTTACAGTATTTTGTTCAGCGATTTCCTCTCACTGCCGGAGAATAAATGAGGCGCGAAGAGGAAACATGAAGCAGATGGATGCCATGGCGACACAGCAGCGAGACTTAATCATATGTAAGGCTTAGATAGCCTCACAACGAGGGATGCAATCAGGAGCCTGTTACTGCCAGCCAAACACTACCATGCCAGTAGCACAATGTAATATTAATCCACTCAGTCTCCCTCTCTCCATCTTCCTCTCTATCTCTCTCTGTCGGTTTCAATGCCCCTCAAACAAACACGTGCACGCACACACACACAAACACACACACACACACACACACACACACACGCATGAGCATGTATACACACGCCGTCACACTTTCCAAGGAGCGAGGCATTTTGTGTCAGGGGCCGGGACAAAAGCGAGTCAATGACGCGTGGCAGTTGGAGCCTTTCTGGAGCCGAGTTCACCTGCAGTTCGCTGGGGCCTGTGGGATGGACACGTCCTCCTTTGCGAGGCGTGTGTCCCTGACACCCAGCCTTCCCCAGAGGAGCCAATGGCTTCCGCTTCCCCATGCCACACACGCGGGCAGCGCACGCTGCTACCGTCACGTTAGCGTTGCCTCTGCAGCCCCCGTTGCCAAGCGATGGCCTTTGTGACATCACAGAGGCTGCACGGCGGAGTGTGTGTTCTGGCAAACAGAGACTGTGCAGCCGTTTCAGACAAGACTGGTGTGGCCCGACATGGGGTAGCAGGGTCCCGCTAGGATGTCTCCCCGGCAGGAGAAACTCTCTGGCTTGGTCCTGTTGTTTCCTACCATTGTGTGCTGAGAGCAGCAGCACATAAGATGGGAACAGCAACAAAAGAGACGTGAACCACCTGTTAACACAGGTACCAAAGCTAGAAGAATCATCGGCCAAACCAAACAAAGGAAGGACAAACACACTCTCCCCTGAAGATGAGGGACTATGGTCAAAAGCATTTGGTACGTGGTGTTACTCTCTGCTTTATGAACCAATACAAAAGCGCACTTACTCTGTTTTTGCTATCCTCCACCTGGTGGGCTGTTTGGGGGAGGGGCCACTGCTCCCTTTTGGAACTAGCACAAAGGTGCTTTTCCTGCTGATGTGGACCCAGGAGGATTGTGGGAAAGAAAGACTTTCTTGTCTTGTGGTAAGGGGAGCTGTGGGTAGAGGCCAATGGTTTCCTTCTTCCTGTGGAGCCCTTGGGGATTGTGGTAGAAAACCGAGATTGAGGCCCTGGGGAACTCTGGGTAAAAACGTTCCTCAGCCCATAATGCTTAGGATTACGTAGAAAGGTTCCACTGGGAGGACACAGAGGTTCCCCAAAAAAAGGACATTTAGAAAATTTCTTTAGAACTGATTTAAATTTAATTAAAATCAAAAAGCTCTATTAGTCATTAAATGACTGTGGAGTTGGTGTAGCAGCAGCACTATAGTCTATCATAAATAATGAGAAATAAGACTTTCATAGTTTGAACACAAATGTGTGGACCAAATAAATCAGAATAAATCTTAATAAATCTTAATGTCCAGGAAAGGTCCGTTTTAAACTCCGTGTACCGCACCACATAATGCATACTTAGTTATTACCATGACTGTCCTATCGCACGCCCCCCCAGCACAAACCTGACCTTGAGTCCTAGTGGAAAATGGGACAATAATGGAGTAGATTAGGAAGAAGCCTAGCTGAACTGATAGGAAGTGAAACTACATAGGCTGTGTGCACATGTCTTCTTAAAGAGTTAGTCTATGTTATATATAATGTTTAAGGGAAATTACCTGAATCTGTACAGAATACCTAAGCATGCGCGTCCGTGTGTGTGTGTGTGTGTGCATGCACATATGTTGTCCTATTAAACCCGACTTTATTCTGACATTATGAGTTCACAATCATTTATCTTGTCCTTGTGGATTTGGTCAGACGTCCATTGCAATACACACTCTCCATGCACCAGGGTACAGCCCCGCTGTGTGTGTAGTACTGTGCATGCTCTGCTCAGACGGAACCCCACCGTCCTGGCACTGCCTGGGCTTGCTGAGTCTGTGCTTTGTGAGTGGATGCGTTTCACATCAGCGCTCAGGTAGTCTGCATTTTACACACTGCAGAAGATGCTGCTCACCTCAAGACCAACTGTGAAGAGCAGGAGTAGGATGTCATAGTTCCGTCCTCGTCTCTGCCTCCTGAAAGGGAGAGAAATGAGAACGACATTGATCCAAACAGCTCCAGCCAATAGAGATATTCCCACAGACCTAGTGTGACCATAACATATATGTTCAAGAAGTTCAACCAGTCATTCTTGTATTTAACACTATAGGACACATTTATGTCTGTCTTATAACCTCATTAAATCAAAGTGAGTTTAATGGAATATTACAGCTATTTATCAAGCTTTTTACAGTTTTAATGACAGTTAATTAATCTTACCAGGCTAAAGTTACTTGGTTTGAATGTTAGCGTCTGTTTTATCTAGTTTAGAAGCTATTTTAATGATCATGTATTAAAACATGGGTTTAAGTGATTTGAGTTGTTTACCTTGTCAAACGAAGGCCTTTCTATACGGCTACTGCCATCCTCTCAGCTCTGAGGTCAAAGGTCGGCCCGGGTCATTTAGAGGTCATGTTTGGGCACACCCTTTAGTGGACTAAGACACTGGCACATGACCGAAAGTGGGAAGAAAGAGGGAAAACAGCAAGCAGAAAAACGAAAGCCCAAAATCCTAATCCTAATCCTAATTCCTAATCCTAACCCTAAATCCTAATTCCAAAAATCTAATTCCCTGTCTGACAATGTTAGCTACGTATTGCTCTTAAAAACAACCAGAGAAACAGCATATTTACTATTACATTAGAGTCACATTTTGCCAGTGCATTAGGGTAGTATCCACAAAGTCTAACACATCTATATTGTCATGTAGGATACAAACCGATATTAATGGTAATAATCCACTGTTGAAGATACATCATGATAAACGATATTTTATTCATAATAAGATTTTGTTTTGGTACTCCAGATAACTATGTGTCATCAGTCATGAGAACACATGAATGTGTTATGAACACACATATAATGCATCATGAGTGATTATTTTATGTGCGATATGCATTGCGTATACTGAATGAAATTACAATTTGTATCTTGGAACTCATGACTTAGAGTGACAGCTAATAAAATGGGAAGTTCCAAAGACGTTATATTATTTTAAATATAAAATAATATTAATGTTTAGAATAGTTAAAAAACAAAAAAAATCTAATTGTAATTTCATTAACTTATATATATATGTAATTTTTAAAATCAGTTTCAAAACATTTTCCCAGTTACACATCCTAAGCATCTTTAATAGTCATCACATTGTAAAGACACGTAATTATGTTTTTGTTTTGTTTTCATTTCCTTTTTTAATGTATTAATATTAATTTGTTAGATTGAAAAGCTACACTGATTAATAGCATTTAGGACATTTTAGTGCAAATATGTCTTACACTGAGGGTGGCGTTAGCTTATATTACATGGCTTTACAATATGTCCGCAGTAAGAAACTCTTCTCTCAAACAGCAGGGTTTTTTTTTTCCAAAAATGTTTATTTTATCATGAACCAAGAAGTGGATTAAAGGGCTTACACAAGCTTAGGTTGACTTCACTCAAAAGAAAGGGTGGGGACATTTTTTGCCACTACAATGGATTTAATTTCAGTCACTTTTTAACCTGTATGAGACATTTCTAAAAAGATACAGGGCTTGCAAAAACAACATTCAGGGACAGTGCACCAGAAGGATGTAAGGGACCAGAAGGATGTAAGGGACCAGAAGGATGTGCGATACTCTGCCGACCTTTCTGTGGTGGGTGAATTTGGAAAAACTAACTGTTAACAATACCACAATAATTAATTGACTTTAGTTTATTATTAGTTTTTTTTCCCATTATTAGAAAAAATAAAATCGAAGTCATCCTTTCTTTAAACATTCAATTAAAGCCAGTCTTTCCCTAAACATTTAAATATAGCAAGCCTTTCCCTAAACGTTCAGATAAATTCAGTGTTTCTTTAAACTTTTAAATATGGTCAGTCTTTCTCAGTCTTCCTGTAAACGGCAGATCTTCAGAAAGCTCTGGGGACCCTGGCTTGGTACGTTTCTGTGTTTTCTAATTACCAATTTAGAGCAGAGGCAGAGACACACAAGTATACACACATACTCACACACACACACACACACACACACACAATAAACTACATAAGGTCCCAAGGACTGAAATTTTAAATAACTGCTTTAAAATAATGGTCAATACAGTGTATGACATTGAAATATGTAGTTGTCAATATACATGTACTTGCAAAAGTATTCGGACTCCTGTAGCTGTTGCGAATTGTATAATTTTAATAAGCAGTATCTTCATGCAAAGCACACATGGCTATAAAAATGAAGGTGAACTGGCATAATAAATTAAATCTAAAGGACGGTTGATCTTGTCAGTGATATATAAGGTGTGACGCTGGCTTATCTTAAGCAAGCCTGTCGTTACTTTCTTTCTCTCTCTTAACCTGAAGCGAATATGTTGTCTCTAAGCAAGTTGTAGATGAAGGTCTCAAATTTCACTGATTAGGGAAGGTATGCAAATTTAACAACAGGATCAGATGACCTGCGGTGACCTCTGAGAGCGTCTGTGTCTCATTCGGGAAGTGAAGGCATGTAAAAGGCGGGACGGAGTTCTAGGGGAGACATTCTGGCCTGGGTGGGTGGAGCCAGGAAAGTCCTGTAGCTTGCAGGAAAGGTTACGTCCTGTGCCGCTCGTCCCCCGCACATGCTCGGTGGACGCGAGGGAACCTGTCTCCCGCACATGCTCGGTGGACGCGAGGGAACCTGTCTCCCGCACATGCTCGGTGGACGCGAGGGAAGCTGTCTCCCGCACATGCTCGGTGGACGCGAGGGAACCTGTCTCGCTAATCTAAGCAGGACGGAAGCGAGGGCAGGAGGCAGGCTGGATGCACAGGGTCCTGCTGCCCCTCCTGCCCCTGCTCAGGGCCACGGGCTGGCTGTGCTCACGGGGAGGTGAGCGGATGTCGGAGGGAAGGTGCTGCTTTTTGTCCATACTGCGTCATATTTCAGAAATGTGAATATGTTGCTTTGACATGAGAGTGCTGCATTAGTTATATGCAGAAAAAATGTGACCGTTTGAAAGCGTAATCTGCAGTGCTGCAACATATGAGGGATTATCAGAGCTGGAATACTTCTGCAAGCACCATCACTCCGCATTCCTCAGCTGCACATCAAATGAGTTAAAAGAACCATCAACCTGGGTTGCCAACCTTATGATCCAGTCTGCTCATAGTTATAATTATTGTTATTATTATGATTATTATTTACATATATGAAGATATTCGCTGATGTTGGATCCCTGTCCAAAATGTCGTATTTGTCTGGAAAGCTTGTGGACTTCACTGCATCTCTACATTATATACTACAGTACAAGATTCTAGGTAAATAACTGAAGTGTTCTTAGGTAAGATATGTACAGATTGTAGTGACGTACACAAAGTTTCCAGAGAAACAGTGTGTGTGCGTTCAGCAGTAAAAATAGTGTGGAGTTTTATTTGTGTGTGTGTGTGTGTGTGTGTGTGTGTGTGACCGACTTGTTGATGTAATGTGGGCATTGTTTATAAATTAGGTGAGTCAGTACTGAGGTAATTCTTTTGGCTTGGATGTTGTAATGCTGGAATTGTCATAAATGTGTTACCATTTCTGTTTGTTACCACACACACACACACACACACACACACACACACACACACACACATACATACAATCACTCTGTTTTATCACTCTCGCTCTCTCAATCACATTCTATTTCTCTGACAATTTTGTGTACTTCTCTGCAATGTTTAATATTTCTCTCTTTCTCACTATATATATAACTGACTAAAATCATTTGAAATCCAAAACTATATCAGAACGAGAAAGTGGTGGTGAGGTATCCTCCCATTCACCGGAAGTAGACATGCAGAAACGTGTGCACTTCGGTCGGGACAGGTGTCAGTATGGTGCTAGAACAGAACCATCTGAACCAGCCGATCATGTCTGGATCCGGCCTGTCCCTGCCGGCTCCTCTCCCTTCCGCTAGCTTGCTCGGCTAATCAGCTTTGCTCATCAGTTCGGATTAAGCTCGACTGCTGTGGATTACACTGCGCATTGCTGAATCCATGAACATCTCCGCTAGTTTAACTAAGCTAATTAGACCAGCTAACTAGGCAGGTCTAGGATGGGATAATGCGGATTATACAGTGTGAGGTTTTCCACACTCAGCATGCTATAGACTTGGGCTGCACCTGACAGTGTGCTCTGTAGGGCCTGTTTACACGTTTAAACGGTCCCCCCCCCCATCCCCCCACCCCCCCCAGGTGTCCTTCCTCTTCCTCTTTCTTACTGACACACTGTCCAGCCTGCATGTTGGTTTTAGTTAGCGAATATGATTTTTTTGTGGTCAGTTAGACATGCAGATCATGTCTGTGCAGAAAAGAAGAAAAAAAGAAAACCGAACCCTGTTTTTCAGCCAATGATACATTTCCACATATTTATTGACTGTTCCCTTGTGGAAAGGCTATGATGTGTAAATAAAGGTTGGCAACCCTACCACAGATGATTTAAAGGGTCAAGCAATAAACACCAAAATTAGACAGAACGCTTCAAGCACCCCTCCCCCCTGTTTAAGAATCAGATGAGTTTGTACAGGTTTAATGACATGCTCCCATAAGCCCTTTAATGCTAAGGAACTTTGCATTACAAAAAGAAGAAGTAACACAATATGTGCATCAAGATTGTTTTGTTTTGTTTTTTCGCTTTTTTTTAGTTTTTTCTTTTCTCTTGGTAAGTTTTTCATTAAAGGCAGAATTTACAAGGGACACACAAGAAGCTCATCACTCATTAAAATAAACAAAAAAAAGGGTATATATAAATGTACCTGACTAAATCTAAATACCTAACACCTGAAAGTTACACCACCTTCTACCTGCTAAGACCCACCCCAAACTTCCAGCACTGGTGTAGAAGAATTCTGATTGGTTATCTACTTTACACGTAGTGATCACTGATCATTGGCTGAATTATCTGAGGCCAAGTCCTGTTGGACCCAAAGCTTTACCAGCATCAACTGAACATCTCCCAAAAAAAATGACTTTACAATTGAACCCATCTCTCTGTGCTGCATTGTGGGATATTTTTTTTGTGGTTTTGGTGGGGTTTGTTTTTTTTAAGAAACAGGGGAGGATGGGGCGGTTCTGGGGGTCGGGGGTGTCCATAGAAAATCCATTACTTAGGAATCTTAGGAAGGTGTGTTGGACTTCAGAGTTCAGTATCGGGAATAGGGTTGATCTCTGTACAGTCCTTTGGTCGTCCTCGCCGCGGGAGCCTTGCTGCGGCTGTTGGTCCACTCCTCCTGGCCTAAGCAGGGAGACGCAGATGTTAAAGGTCACTGAAAAGGTCAGACATGTCAGAGGGTAAATCAGAAAGAGCTCTGTGCCTTGAGTCTCTCCTGTAGGCCCTGCAGTGGAGCAGCAAGTCCAAACCCCGTGGCCATCAACATCGTTCCCAGATGACAGACAGGGCAGGGAGTGCAGATTGGAAGTCGTGGAGGATTTGGATCATCTGATAAGCCCGTCTGATTAAGCTAGTATAGTTTATATGCCATAGCACATCACAGTCTCTGTGGTTTGAGAGCACAGTGAAGAGAATGACTCAAATGTTGAGCTCAGGGATTTGCTCATAGGCTTATAGTTGGTTTTCCCAATAATATACATCAAATTTGATGTTTTCAGTCGAGGGCCACCCTTAACATCAGTAATTCAGTAATTGTGGGGAACCGAATTAGAATCGTCTCGATGAATTAGGACCAGGATTTACGTTTATTTAAATGCCACTTCCATTTGCTCTCAAATGCACATTGTATTTTAAAAATATGATTTTACAATATAAACTGAGCACACATATAATTTATAACAAAATACTCTCATTAAAGAGGGGGATGATAACCCAGGGATTCAACACTCAAAACTGGGAAGCCTTACTGGGAAAACTGGGAAGCCTTACTGGGAAAACTGGGAAGCCTTAGCATCTGTGTGCTCCATTTGGCAGCAAGCAGTACAACAAGGCCTTTCAAAGTTTGAGACATCAACTCAGCACACCGAGGCGAAGAGACTTAGACGGAAGGCCTGATATCAGAGTGATCGACCTGCCACTGACTACATCTGCTTGCAGTGTTGAAGAGATTGTCATTCTACGACCGGCCTGTTGTCACACTCAAAGCTGCTCAAAACAATCCACCCAAAATGCAACTCCTGATGGATGCCAGGTCAGGTATGCCCATTAAAGGTCAGGTATGGCCATGTTTCACTGCAATGTCCACTGTAGATATACAAAACACATAGTATGTTTCCACAGCTTGTGTTGTCTGAAATGTGGTGTGCATGCCACTAGCATCCCCTCCGGCTCCATGTCCTTCACCCAATCAAAGACTGTGCTTCTTTGATCAGAATAGTAGAACAAATAGTGCCTTGAAAAGAGTTTTACACAGAAGTCGCCCCCTGGTGGTCTGGCCTCAGCTCTTCCTCATGCCGGCAATGGGCTTGTTTGTGGCCTCTATGCTTGTTTATGGTCTCTGTGCTAGTTTGTGGTCTCTGTGCTAGTTTGTGGTCTCTGTGCTAGTTTGGGGTCTCTGTGCTTGTTTGCGGTCTCTGTGCTTGTTTGCGGTCTCTGTGCTAGTTTGCGGTCTCTGTGCTAGTTTATGGTCTCTGTGCTAGTTTATGGTCTCTGTGCTTGTTTGCGGTCTCTGTGCTTGTTTGCGGTCTCTGTGCTAGTTTATGGTCTCTGTGCTAGTTTGGGGTCTCTGTGCTAGTTTAGGGTCTCTGTGCATGTTTGCGGTCTCTGTGTATGTCTCAGACACCTCCTCTTCATGACAAGGCGTTCCTGAGCTGAACTCTAGAAATGATGGCCTTTAATTATGGAGCTGTCGGTCCGCCCCTAACATGCTCCCTCTGTAAAAGAGAGAGAGGTTTCGATCACAGTAGCATTGCATTTAGAACAAGGCTGCATGCGTCTGCTGGGTAATCTTAGGGTCTCCTTTGAACTGTCAAGCTGTCTGCTCTTTAGACAATCCAGAGGAAATGCCATTAAGATGGTTTATAAGCGAGTGTGTGTGTGTGGGGGGGGGGGGGTGTATGTGTGTTTGTGTGTAGCATGTGGCAGGGTTGCTGAAATGGGAGTGTGCAAATGATTTGGGATGTGCTCACTGGAAAATAGTTTGGAACTAGCTATGCCATTTCAAAATAATCTTTTATAATACGTCCCTCTGTGCCAATCTATAGCCTATGTACTTATGAATCTTTTTTACTACTGCATATCACTTCGGCAGGCTTTTTAAGCATTCATTATCCACCTCTCTCCCGAGAGAGCCTGCAACTGTACTTATTATAGTATTCTATACTGTACTGCAACAAATGGAATACTGTTCAAATTCCTTTGGACGTGTGTCTTGTATCCACAGACAGGCTGGACCTCGCGGACGGAAGAGACAGGCAGCCATATGGTAACGATGTGGAAGTGTTATCTCCCCCCTTCAGGCTGTCGTGGACCTAAACAGGGAAACAGCCTCTGCAGCTCACGCAGGCTGCCCTCCCCCGCAATCACCACCCCCCACTCCCCATCCCCATCCCCCTCCCCATCCCCCACTCCCCATCCCCCTCCCCCACTCCCCACTCCCCATCCCCCTCCCCCTCCCCACCTCCCACTCCCCACTAACCACCCCCCACTCCCCACTGAGATATCCTGCTAATTTAGCAAGACTTAATGGCTGCCAATGAGCGGAAGGTGTGTGTTATGATTCCAGATTCCCTGACAGTGTGGGCCACAGTTTCCGCACACCTCACCTCACCATCTTCACCTACACCTCACCTCACCATCTTCCTCACCTCACATCTCACCTACACCTCACTTCACCTCACCTCACCTCACCATCTTCACCTACACCTCACCATCTTCACCTACACCTCACCATCTTCACCTACACCTCACCTCACCATCTTCACCTACACCTCACCATCTTCACCTACACCTCACCATCTTCACACCTCACCTCACCATCTTCACCTACACCTCACCATCTTCACACCTCACCATCTTCACCTACACTTCACCATCTTCACCTCACCACCTCACCTCACCATCTTCACCTTCATCAGCACCCCAGGATCAAAGAAATGGGTTTGTTTCCTATGGAAACGTTTCTTCCTAATCGTCAGGCATATGAAAAAAGCCTCCAGTGATTTATTCAAATGTTACATTTTCTGATGCCAGTCCTGTAAGTATAAGGACTATTGCTTTAACTAAAGGGTGCATGACTACAGGCTGGGGACCACGGCTAACTGCAGCAGTAATGACTTATAGCGACCATTCTGGACAAGCTGCTTAAGAATTTACCATAACAAAAATAGTTCTAAACCTGTTTGATATTTGAGTTTGTGAATGACCATTTTTAAATTGTAAACTGTACACTATTAAACTAATAATTTGACAAATACACTGTGAATCAATTTTTAATTATTGCCATTGCTGAAAGCTAAAATAATTTTGAGTTATAGAGCTGAAATACTCCCAGAAGCTCTCACGCCTGGTGCCACTGTGAGAGGAGGGAGACGCTCTCGGTGATTAGCACTGGTTTCTGGGCAACACATCGGTCAATCACGGGCTGCTATCGCTTTTGCCTATGTTTGTTGGTTTTGTAAGTTGGAATCGAAACATGTTGGCATGGCAACAATGAACAAGTCCAGCTTCTGAATAACACTAATCCTAAACTCCCATTGATTTGTCTCATTGGGGCAGCTGGCTAATAGAGACCTTCCCCATACCCAGACCCCCACAGCAGTACGGTAGACCTTCCCCATACCCAGACCCCCACAGCAGTACGGTAGACCTTCCCCATACCCAGACCCCCACATCAGTATGGTAGACCTTCCCCATACACAGACCCCCACAGCAGTACGGTAGACCTTCCCCATACACAGACCCCCACAGCAGTACGGTAGACATTCCCCATACACAGACCCACACAGCAGTACGGTAGACCTTCCCCATACACAGACCCACACAGCAGTACGGTAGACCTTCCCCAGACACAGACCCCCACAGCAGTACGGTAGACCTTCCCCAGACACCACAGCAGTATGGTAGACCTTCCCCAGACACCACAGCAGTACAGTAAACAAATCTGGAAAAATCTGGAACTAGGCCCAAGCTCAAAAGACCAACACTATGAAACTTCAACATACGGCTTTCACGTATGGCTTGTCCACGATTGTTCTCCAGAATATTCTCCTCCTTCACACCAGTTCATTTGGCAGGGATGTTCTTCTAGAACACCTTCCTGGGTGTGGAAGGAACTTAAAGCAGTCTGTCCCCACCAATCAGCCGTCTGCCCTACCAGCTGCGTTTTCCTTCTGCGATAATGCGGCCGCACCACTGTTCAATTCTCCAAGATCATGATTGCTTAATGAATGAGGAGAGGGAGAGACACTTACCATATGACTCATAGGATTCCCCACTTAGACCATGGCCATATTCATAATAGTCATCTGAACTGAAGACAGAGACAGAGAAATGAGAGGGAGAGAGAAGGAGAGACGGAGAG